>JAMKCH010062036.1:0-19498 GCA_023653785.1 Ophioderma brevispina
AGGCACAGGCGGACGGCCAGACGGCATGACGACCAGACACGCCATAGTACTGAATTTTAATTGTTATAGTCCCTACCCAGATAAATAATCTTGTTCAACAGCCAGCTCTTCTTCTTCCCCCATTCCAATGCAGCACGCCAATGTACACATTTGATTTTTGTTGTATCATAAGCTGAAGCCGAAGGTGCTCGCAATTTCTTAGTGTATGCGACTACGTGCACCGATTGCTTACGATGTTATCACAAAACGACGTCAAGAAATTGTAAGTTGTGATTATCTTATTTGGCAAAAATAAAACCCCTGTGCGTGTTTTGTGATTTTCCTTTAAAATTACAATTTGAATACACATTTTATGCCCTAGCGACCATGTCGGGTGCGGTTTTTTTTTGATGTTCATGAGATTTGGTTGGCTGGATTTGCTCTAATGAACCTAATAATTCCGCAAAGTTTGTCGCTCTCTTATCGTGTCCAAACACTGTGTCTCTCAATTGATCCATCCATAGATTAGTGCAACATCTGGCCCTGCTTCCACTGAATCCGCATTGTCCTTTAGTTGCAGCTTTCTTGTACACTTTAATGTACACTTAAATGTTGATTAAATTAGGAAAACGCCTTCATCCCTTGAGTGACCATTTTAGTCAAAGTGAGTAAACTTTAATCGAAGTTGAATAAATATCCTAATAAAACTGTGTAGTTTAGTTTTAATCAGTGGCCGAAATACGTCCACCAAATTAAAAAGAAATACAAAGATTTTACAAATTCTCTTGGATTCTCAGTTTTTGAGAACAAGACAGAATACAAATTTCAGAACTAGTGCCAAAACAACATTATAAACAAGTTTTCTATGTCAAAATTTTGATTCATGTGTCGAACTTGAATTATTGAAAAAATTGTCACTGATGACGTCATATCTGTTTTCTAATATCTTTTATTTGAAAAAATATATCAAAAATCCACATATACATTTTGTTGATAAGCATTTTAACTGATATATTGAAGCATTGCAGCTCCAGAGCTGTAAAATAAACTGTCCCGCGGTGAAATGTTAAAACCTAATGTATTTATTTAAAAGTTCATTGCATTGTGGAATTATGACGTTATTGTCTTTGTAACGCTTTCTACTGGACTGTAATCAACTTTGACTAAATTTTACTCAACAGCTGATGGTGTTCCTTTATAATAAACACGAGTACATTAATTTTAGAGTTTTAACAGATTGGTGATCTGTGCTGACTTCAGATATCAGGAAATTTGAAAAGTTGTTCATTTTTAAACAACTGCTTTATTAGCAACTTCTGAAGATGAGTAATACTCTTGTGGGTAAATCGGTACGACTAGCATTTTACGGCTTTCTAACGATTTTTTGGATATTACGGTTTTGACCTCTAACCAATCTAATTAAGCAAATTTTTATCTAATGTATTACTTTTCAACCTGTGTGCCTATTTGGTTATAGTGTTCGTAATAATATTTTTACAGGTTTAATTTAGTGAGCGCCAGATCGCCAATATCTCTGATTTCTTAGATATATTACTCTCAGCTCATGATGGCGAAGGTCACGGATTGACTGACTTAGAAATTCGCAAAGTGAAGTTGGACTACCTTCCTCTTTGAAGGTCATGATACAACAGCAAGTGGCTTGACATGGTATGCTTATCATTAGCCAAAAATTATCCTGAACACCAGAAGAAAGCCAAGCAAGAGATTGAGCCATCAGGGTGCCAAAAGGATCTGAAAAACATTGACTGGTATGGGGATACATACTGTATGGTCACACCATTCCCTGGTCCAATAGAAAAGTTTGCATGAAATGAATTGTTTGATCCCCAACCTACACAGCATCAACTTCTTTATTGTTATAATGCTTTGTTCCTTTAAGAGTGGCGCTTAACAATCTAGAAGAATATGTTAGCAGACCTAACAATTTCACTAACATTGGATAACATTAGTGATGGGAGTGGAAAGGCAAGGGCCAGAGGAAGGATACAAAACTTCAAAAGAGTTGTCGACTTATAGGGAATTAACATGACATTTTGCCTGGATCAAACTTACTCGGGTATTTGAACAAAGAGGTAGGCATGCATACCGAGCTCGTTGCCCCCAATTTACATATAATAGTATAGTGCTTTGTTTTCCTGTAGAACGAATCTGTCCTTTAAAGATAAGATGCATATTGCATCTCATGTTTAATCTCCAAGTTTTATAAAATAACATTCAATCATAGTATTTGCACACTTTATATCCGTTAGCCTCCAAAAAAACCTTTAAGGGGGGTCTATGGACCAAAGAGTACACAGGGTGTTAAATTTCAATTTGATCCAGTGATGTGAAAAGGATACCGCGTGACTTGTTTAAGCATGAGGATTCCAAATAGGTATAATCTGTATGATGAGCCAAATGAACTGCCAATAGAGTAGCCTTTGTGACCAAAATAGCGTGAATTATCACGGTACAGGAGTTGACACTTGTAATTTTCTTGGCTATTGATGGGCATCGGTTTTGTAGGAAAAGCAAATAGTACATGGGCCAAATGTAATTGATTTTTTGGCTTAGTTTTTTTTATATACTAATTTGACCAATGTTAACGAATTCATGGAGAATCTGAAAATCACGGGTGTCATTTTTAAAATGTGTCTTGGGTGTTATAATGGACAAATTTTGTACAAGGGGTAAACATAAAAGTTTAAAATTGTTTTAAACATTTACTAATCTGTTTCCCCCCCCCCAGTTGGTCATGAGGTTTCTAAAAAAAAAAACAGGTATAGTTTGCCATTTACGACCTATTGTTTTATACAATAGGCTCCAGTCCAGTTCAAGGTCATGATTTATAGAATGTCCGATTTGTTGAAAGTGTTTCAAATCGTTCATTGGTTAAGAACAAATAAGAAATGATATATAGATTCTCTGTTTCACATTTCCAAAGTGAGACTTGTAGATGTGACTAATGATCTCCATAGACCCCGTGGACCAAGGCCACATTTGCTTAATTATCTATCAAACTTCTCATTGACAATGCGACCTGTATTTTCGGCTTCTGTACCACTTCGTAACAATTTGGCACGTTTTTAAACAAACTGATGAATCTGAAATTGTACCCCCAGTGTGGCCTGAACCATTTTGCCCTGTAACTCTTGTACTATAACCCTCGATAGGTAAAACTATACCTTTCTGTAAATCCTTGAAGGGGGGGGGGGGGGGGGGGGATTATGAACCTGATGGTATACTTTAAAACACATTTTGCACACGTTAGAAACTTGCCCCACCCCCCCAGATTACATCAAAAACACATTTTAAAAGATGACACCCATAATTTTTGGAATCCTCATACCAATTGATTGAGAAAAACTTGGTTGCAAGTGGATGAATGTTCACAAAAAATACAGTTCCTACATGTACAATAAGCAGATGTGTTGAAAATATGTAGACTTTATTGGCCATTAAATTTTTCACCGTCGGCAATATATTCGCGACGGGGATTGGCGATAGTAGATTTCACAATAAGTTGAGACCTCATTAAAAGAGTTAGGTCGTCCATTCACCTGAAAGGTAAGAGGAAAATTATTAATGGCCACAGATAAAAAAAGTTGAATGTATGTAATGTAGCTAGAATAATGTTGACCTAAAATACATTATTTCACATCTAAGATGCTTGGATGTTTCGAGTGCAGAATCACGGATAAACACATCAGCAATTAATTTCATTAAACGGTGTTATTTGAACATAACTAACCTTTGTACTGCAAAATGTCATTCCTTTTTACACATTGGAGAAATAATGCATCGTATATCAATGCATACATAACAATAAGTTTTTTTTGGCCATCAAAAATGGCACAGAGCGGATTTGACATCCCAGCTAACCATGACAAAATCCTTCTCATTATTAAAAGACCATTGTAGAATTGAAGCTCAGTTTCCAGTAAGCCGATCTGTACAGTAACGTGTACCATGGACCACAATATGTTTTGTAATGGCAACAAAGGCATATCTCCGCATGGCCGGGGATCCCATATCAATATCACCTCATTAAAAATATGCAAGAAATGTCTCACATAATTTGAAAATAAATAAGACTAATAATAATACTATAATTATTTTATAAAGCAAGAAAATAATCATGTGTATTTAATTCCATACACCCATACACCAAACTGCTAGGTTCTCCCTGTACAGCGTGTGCACTACACAAAGAAATTAGCTAAGAATTTCATTCAGTTTGATTGTTTTCAGTGCATAGTGGACGTGTTACAGGTACTGCTTCCATAATTGGAAATTCCCTCAACTGATTAGTGGTTTCATAAGTTCATTAAAGAACTGATGATGTAATTTGCATAGTTTTCCATGTGCATTTACTGTTACATGTCGCCGACTCATCTTCTCTGATCATGATTGTCATGTGCCGATTTTCAACCGAATTTAAATGCATTAGGCATCAATTCTATATTGTGTTTCTCTTCGACAATCAGGGACGATCTTGGTCAGTTGAAGATACACAACCTGTTTATCAAGGAATCTTGAGAATTACCACCCGTGGTATGTATCTCAAGAGTAATGGCGAACGATACAGAAGTAGAAGCAGGTTATTCCTAAAGGAGTGCAGGTGGATTTGTTATTTACGGTTTGCATCACAACCCTGAAGTCTGGGAAGATCATATGGTTAGTACTTAGAAGAGCTTATTACTAATTTGCGGTTGCCCGGAATCGGTCCAAACAAAATATCAGGGGCTCATGTCACATGCTATAGACGATGTGACATCTTTCTATAAGCCAATTAGCGACTGGTCCCTTCGAAGTCTTGTCTTGAAGATAAAGGCCACTCATTGTGTTACGTTTGGCGGTTGTTTGAAAATCAACGGGTTCTAAATTCTGATTATCTGGCATTTCTATTGGTGTCTGCCAAGTGACGTCACATGTCACACCGTCTAGAAAAAACTGCATGGTTTGAATTTTCCGGTCATTTGACGGACCGATTGCTGGCCAACAAATCCATTTATATATCTTGGCACTTCTAGGCGAATTCTATTGGTCGCGATTGGACATTATGGAGAGGCCTAGAGCATAGATGATGGAAATCAAAGTCAATTCTTTTTCTGGGAGGAAACGGGTGGGGAAAGTGAAATTGGGGGGAAAAACAACCCAAACTTTACAGATTTTTAACAATTTGGCCCCAAAGCGCGACTCATTTTTCCTAAATCCGTCATTTTTCTTCTGGACATGTCCCCCTGGCGCCGCCACGTCTTCATATCTCTTTAGATAATGGCATTCATTGATTGGATATCAAATACTGCTAGTTTAATACCAGCATCATCTTCATCATCGTATCGTCGTTGTCGTCGCCGTCATCATCATCATGGTCATAATCATCATCATCGAAATGAAACTGACAAATCAACAAGTTTAAATCAATTCGTGTTTATTCAGGAGTTTAAGCCTGAGAGGTTTATGCCAGAAAATCTTGCAAAAGAAGGATCCTTTGCATTTCTCCGTTTGCTGCAGGAACCAAAGGTAGGACACTTCACTGTAATGAAAGCTCGTAACCATAAACAAATACAATTAATAAGGCTATACCAAATCAAAACTTCCTAAAAGGTTTTTTTTTTTTAAATTTTTTTTTTTTTAGAAACGTAAATGTTGCATGCTGTCCAATCAAGTCTTGAGTTTCGTGAAATTGTGATGCCACCTTACGTCAGTACAAAACGAGCCTAAAAGACTCAAGGACGCAAAAAATAGCCGTGGGACATGCCGGACAGCGGTGGCGGCCAAGAAATCCCATGTAGTCTTCGCCATTTTGTAAGCAAATGTGAATGCAAGTGCTCCAGGAGCATCCGGCAAATATGCTCTGGAGCAGTTTTAGCAGAATATTGCACATGATCCAGGAGCGTATTTGCTATATGATCCGGGAGAATTGGGCATTCAAATATTCTCCTGGAGCTACTTGAAATATTTCTCGACATTATTTATGTACCGGAGACAAGTTGAAATATGCTCCTGGGCATATTGAAAGCATATTTTTCCCGATTATTTATCTCCAGGAACAATATGCTCCAGAACCATTATGGTCCAGGCAAATTATGGGCCAAATCGCACCCAAAGGCGATTCGACCATGGAACACATAATCTTCAATTGGTTTGTGAGTTTGCTGTCAGTATTGCTGTACTCTATTTGAATCATTCCTCGACCCAAAACCATGCACCGGTGTCATAAAAACTGTGTCCGCGTGACTGAGTGTCCTCCACCCTCTGTCTATTGTGTCGCCATTGCGTGCTGTATGCATCGTTTGTTTCAAGCAATTGTACCCAAATGGCCTCGTAAACAAGGTTTATCCGTACATTGTTGCTAGGACACTCTTCATGGGGACACTAATTTCTTTACACCACCGGTGTGAAAGAACAGATAGTCGGCGGGAGCCATAGTCCTGGCTCCTTAGACGATAACGGAATAAAGCGTGACACTAATGTTGCGTAAAGAGTCAACTGATCGCTTCCCTATGTCACCATTGTTCCCGGGAATATGAGACGCCGGACAATAATTATCTACACCGGCACTAAAAAAACGTATGCATTCTATATTTTACAGTGTACTGTGTATGACTTGCAGTGTTGGTTGGCAGATTAGCTGACTATATGTACTGTAAAAATCTAGTAGGCCTACAAAGCTTAATTCCTCCACCCCCTCGCGGCGTAAGTAACGACCGTTCCGTAAACAGAACTGTCTCACGGGCATGTTTTACCACACACCCGAAACAAAAAGTTATTCGTGATCTGAGAATTACAAGTTTCACTAACGGAATCAGGGCCGTAGCCGGGAATTTATGTGGGGGTGCGGATGGGGGTGCGGATTTGCCAGCGGTGGGACCTTTTGGCGTACCCAACGAAAACCAATGTGTTTTGGGCTCGACTGCGCTCGCCGGTTGACCCAAATTTTTTCACCTCGGCTCCAATTATGAAGGGGGGGCTAAGAAAAAAACGTAACGTCAAAAAGCACTCTAATAACACAAAACAATGCGTAATGCAATAGTAGTAACGCTCTATTCATTCATGTACCAGCAGCAAAAATACTTACAACAACTTTAACGTCACAAAGCGGACCTTCAAATACAAACGGACCTTCAACATCAAAAAGACGGACCTTGTAATTTTTTGGGGGGGGGGGTGCGTCGCATACCCCGCACCCCCCGGGCTACGGCCCTGGTACGAAATGTTGTATTTGTGGATACATGCCACTTAAAATTACAGTACCACACGTTTCAAATTCAAAATGTAATTCCCTTAGGTTACTTTTGCTATTTGTTTATCATTTTCCAACGGATTTTTTATGAAAACCGTGTGTTTTGCTTGAACCATGGTTTCACAGGAATGCATTGGTCAACTTCGCAAATGAAATGAAATGAAGGTGATTCCTGGCTCGTATTTTGAGATAAGAGTTTGAAATTACCCTAGGACCCTAATCACGAGGTAACATTATGCACAGTGAGCTATAACTGCTGAAACCAGCCAATGACATCAACTGAAATTTGAAAGACTATATGAATGTTTTTGCAAGCTTTTCCCCGTGATTTTCTTGACAATGGGTTTCCTCAAGGGCATTGGTAACTCATTGTGTAAGAAATGACGAACCTGGTGCATTGGCTTTCAGTATTGAGGAAAACGGCTTTCGCTCCTTTTTGTGTAATCGGTAAAAATAAAGTCTTTTTTAGATTTTACTGAAAGATGAAATCTCAAACTCAAAACATATATCAAGCTTGACGTTTTGGGTAAATTTGATTTACAACTACCAAATGATGAATTGCTTCCTGTCTTTCTAGCCCCGTTATCTAAGCATATCTAAGACGACCCATCGATTGAACTTTTTTGCCTTCTTTGGGTTCCACTATAGAATGCTTTGTAGAGTGTCATTTTTATCGCTGACTCGGGGATTTTCGAAATCTATTTTTCTGTATTAAATAAAAAATAGCAACTAAAGATAGCGGCACCAAAATGCTCAATTCCACAAAGTTTGAAGAAATACCTAGTATCAGACGGTAAGTTAGTGCACGAACACACATTCCGAATCCGGACTTGATTTCTAATATAACGAAAAAAAAAAACGGAAAAAAGACAAAGGCTATTAATTACAGTTATTTTATCGATCTATTTCACTTTCCCATTGTCTTATATGTGACAAGTCATTATCCCGTGTTTCCCAAAAAAGCAACACTTGTTGTTGCATCTTCCATAATTTTTGAACAAAATCAACTATCCTTGTTCTTTGTTGTAAGGTAAATGTGAACTGTTTAGCTAATGTCCCTTGGAAAATTTCATAAGGTCGAATCATAATTTTTTTAATATATTGACCACCAAGAAACCAGTAACCTGCATGACCCATTTAACCCAAATTTGAGGCGCTAGTAACTACAAGTATGGCACTGTACGTTTTTCGACCAGAACCCCAATATGAATTCTCTAAGTCCAACCACCATTTTCCCCTTTTTTAAAAGATAGGCAGCTGCAAATATTAACATATTGAATGTTTCCATTGGTACTAACAGCTAACAACATCTAAAATATCGAATTAGGAATGTATGATCAACAAATCTCCGTATTTTTCCAAATAGACTGCATATGGAATAGAGCACTCATTCATCGATCATGTTGGTTACGCAACAAAGATTTATCTTAACCGCAAAATTTAATGGACAGAATGATATACTGAAAATTGTTTTATTGAGTTTTCTGTTGAAAGACATACCGTTTTTACCGTTCATAAAGTTGAGAATGTACCTTATTTTTAGATAAGCACGTTGGCAGCCCAACGCCTTTATCATTAGTAATGTGGAGTTTGTTGTCTACGACTTAGTCCATAGTTTTTACTATCTTTTTGAACCATATTTTACATCAATACATTAATGTTTATATTAATGTTCTTAGTTATTATCAGTGAAATAAAATTATTGTAAATGTGTCATTTGACCCAGTAGAAGTGTTCTGCAAGAAATTTGGGCATTAAAAATGTTGATTGCAATCAATATTGTATTTGACCTTCTTTCATCAATTGCCCTCTTGTGGTTAACCCGCTCCTCATTTTATAAAATGGGTTCTGCGGGTTACTTGATTGTTTGGTCCTATCTTAAAAACTACTGACTCTACTTTATGAACTTTTCAAGGAATTTAGCTACATGTCCCCATCTTACCTTACCACAAAATAAAAAATGTGCTTTTGTTTCAAACCTTATGGCGCCCGCCACCAAACTTGTTGCGGTTTTTTTTGCGGACACACTGTAGGGGAAAAATCCAAATTTTTGTTAAAAATTAGGTGCACTCCTCTGGGAATCTAGGAGTCAACCCTTGTAACTTAAGAAAAATGATAAGTAATAACTGAAAAAACATTTCGACATGAATCAGGAACTTCAATCTCCTCTTGTTTTGGGTTGGCACCCTTTTATATGAAACTTAATCATTGACTATGGATCTTTGGAAATTAATCTATTTTGACAATGAAGACGATAAAGAGATCTGGTAAAGATACAGTGTTGTTATCAACCCTCTGTCTTACCAACCCGTCGTGAATTCGTTATAAAGCACCCGCTTCTTATGATTTTGATACCATTGGATAGCATGGTCCTCTTCTTTATATTGATCCACAAGAAGTACCAACTACCTACATGGCTTCACATGACGTCATAAATTCCGCCGCCGACAAAGTGGGCATTTTCCACAGAAAATGGCGAAAAATTCAATTCTGCGCTAAAAATGTAGAATATCGGACTTTCATGCGGTTTTTTCAGCTCTAAATGATGACTCTGACTATTTTACATAAACAGAGAGTTTTTGAGACACACTGTGCAGAATTTTTCAAAATTGTACCCTATTTTTTTTCTGGGTTTGGCAACCCCCCTACCCTTCGCTTTGACGCGCAGCTACCTAACCCGCCGTGAAGTGCTACCTTCACATAATGACTGGAAAGGTAGAGAAAATGTTACGGGAGCGTTTTTTCCGAGCTTTTAGCGGACTTCACTAGGGGGTTGGAATATACCACCCTTCCTTAATGGTAAACAGGGTTAAGCCGACGGGCGGTTCTTGTTTGAGGTTATAACAAAAGACCGATCAAAATATCCGAATGTCCCGACTATGCTGGAGACCTATAAAATTCATATAGCTTTTGGGATTATTTTGTATTCTATTACCTCTGCTGCCATTATTTGAGAATGCAGCATTCTTATTGGTCATTTAACTGCCCATTATTCTGCAATAAGGGTCAGCCATGCTTTTCTCTGAGCTCACACTGTTTTCGGTATAGAATAGAAATAAAGGGTTTGCAGTATTATTTTGATGGGCTCCATAATGTATCCTCGGCCGGATAAAATTAAAATAAATGGACTCGAGCTTTGCCTCGTCCATTATTTATTTTTTCCGACCCAATCAACGTTCTAGCCCCCTTCCCTTCTCATTAATTGTCCGTCTTTTGTTATACATGACCAATTATTTTTTTTGCGGAAGTGTCATCTAGCTAGCTACATGACACTGTCCGGCCAAAAAATATGGTCCTGTATACAAAGAACATAATAGGAATTGGTGTAGAAACACCGTCGACCTTGTCTGGGGGAATGGGTTATTTAAATTTAATCGCTATTATGGACACCTGCCATGATCGCGACAACTCCCTGTACTTCAAGATTTTTGCGGAGACAACATTAAGAAAGTAGGTCAAATTTTTGTCAAGCTCAGTTTGACTTACATTCATAAATATATGTACATACATCACGAATTCCCGAAAAGAATAATAGCCATTTGATGTAAAATTACAAAATCGAGGCATTTTCAATTTTTTGCCTTTTATTGACATCTAAGAAACGGTGGCGGTTTTTTCGCCACGGCTTCATGATCAAAAGCGCCCCACGTCGTGACGTCAAGTGATACCAAACATCGTTTGATCGAATTGTTAATTTGCTGACCCTGTAAATCTTGATGGATTAATGAAATTCAAGTAATCAAATTAGAAAATAACAAGTCTACGAATGACATATTTGTTTCATTTCGTTGTGTTTTAATTATTATTGAAGTGGCAACACTGCGATATGATGTCACAACGCCTTAACTTATGGCTGGTCATCACTTTGACGTCACCCTTTGCCTGCGATGTGGTTTTGTCGGAGATCGTTTTCGAGTAAGCTATTGGGCGGGAAACTAAAAGGGCAAAATACTCAATAATGTGACAGTTCAACTTATTTTGATTTATATGTAATATACGTTACTTAAGCTTTAAAAACATCCGATACCAACTTTTCCAATATTCAGAATCGACATAGTTCCTTCAAGATCTGTCAGGGCTGAATATTCACAGCGTACGGTAAATCCATGGGTGTCGTAAGCAGGGTTGTATTCAAATACGTAAGCTATGGTGTCGCTTTTGTGCCGTCGTATAGAATATGTCAAGGGTCCATTTACAGATAAAAAAATTATTCCACAGTTATAATACTGTTATACTCTGGAATTGGGCTCAAAAGAACGGTGTACTGCATTACTTTTTTATTTTTTTTTTTTTTTTGTAAAGAAATTCACAACGGCTGTCCCATGACAAATTGCCATTTTAAAATAGGCATTCGACAAAATCTTAACTTCATAATCCCAAAATCTTCCCGTTATTTCCAAATAGAGCCATACTCTAGCAAAAAACAGAGTTGGGCCCCCCCTAAGATCGCTCCAACTCTGTCACAACGTAGTGGGACATTGTGATTGGTCATCAGACCTTTGACTAATGAAATTCATGACCAAAGTCTATGGCAATACCGATGCGAGATCACCAGGCGATATGGTGCTCATCGTCGGCCTGAACAGGCTTCCCCCAATTTTTACCCAGGATGGTCAATCGGTAGCGGCAATTAACCAAAACATTCACATAATTTCATCCTAAAGCCCGAGAAGCAATCCCATTAACCAAAATCTTAATGCTTTTCACAAGTCCCTCATTTATTATATAAATTCTGTTGTGTCCGTGATGGTGTATTCTGAATTGTATTCGTATCTGAACGAGGGTATAGGAAATTGGGGACTGTACATCAGCTGCCGTTGCACCTGGACACATTCCATTTTGTTTGTGAGTGTATTGTTGACACCAAGGACGACAGTTGTAAGCAAACACAGATTTCCTCTCTGGGTTTTAGTGTTTCCAAGTGCTATACCACCTCCAGCTGAATGCCCAAGATCGAATACCTCTGGTAGATTGACCCCTTGGAGTATCGATTGGTTGATAGACTCGTGCACATGCGAATATAGGAAGGGGCATCTGGTGGCTTTATTTAAATAAAAAGTAGAGCCATATGTCCCTTTTAACGTGAAAATTATTAACGAGATGCAAAATGGTGCCGATAAATGGATAAAATTCCATTAATCCTTTGCTTGACGTTTATGGTAATATAAAGGTCTCCAACAAATCATCTCGCGAATATACTGGTGCGTCTATCGATATGGTTCCTTCTAGTATTCTGACATTCTCGCCCTGCGGCGCGACATGCTCAGAACTAGCAAGCTCAACATATCTCTAGAGGACCATTATATTCGCGAATGTTCTGTTTGGAGACCTTTATCTAATACATAAATGATACTGCATCACCCTTTATTTCTTAATTAGTATCAAGAACGACCCCTTCTATTTATGCATACGCCTGTGGTGAAAGAATTCAATTTTTCAACCGCATGGGACCCGTAATTCAAGGCAAATTTTCTGTAACATCATATAGCAACATTAGAATCACTGAAATTTTGAAAAAAAGAACAACTTAATCTAATCTTTGAAAGATAAACACAATACGGCTATTACAATCTTGAAATGAAAGAAAAATTTATTATTTAGTGGACTATTGACTAGGAATCCAAGTATTTTAGATTTCTGTATAAGTCATGTTTTAATCAATTTCACCGTACAAAGTCATTTAAATTGAGTGGAATCCATGAGTCAATTACACTTACAATCAATCAATCAATCATCATCACTGAAATTTATATATCGCCAAAATCAAAAAAAGCAAACGTATGTAAATTGTAAGTAACAATGAAGAGTCACTCCTGGATAAGCATACAGACTGTCCCAATAAGAACTATACAATCAAGCAAAAATTATAAAAAATATAAACTGTGCATTTTTGCCAGAATATTTTGACTTTTTTGTTAGACAAGATCTCCTAAGCTAATCCTCGCTTTTATTCCATCCATTTGATGCACCCTAAGCGGAGATATTGGTCAGTTGAACACAAGGATAAAATACCACTTGGGCCAGTGTCACCTGACGGTTCAAGAAACTAAAGGTACGCCTATAAGGTGTGTAGCATCATTGTTGGATTAAACATTTTCAACAAAGAATATTGGACAGATCAGAGTGAATACATTACATGCATGGAACTATCAATATATATTTTTTCCAGTGAAAGCGCCAGAAATACTATTTGTGGGTGAAATGAGGGACTCACTCTCGGGGGACAATGATCACTGAAATTCATGGAAATTGGGGGAATTTGGGACTGCTGAAACAACTGTAACATCTACAAGTTCTGTGAGAGACAAATGAGTGGACAACGCGCAAATGTGGAAGGACAACTTACCCTTCCCCTAGTCCCCACTGCCTCCAAGATACCAGGGAGGAAGATGATGAAAGAAATCAGTTTTCACAAGAGCAATAAAGGAAAGGATGGTTGTATTAAAATGGTCTCAGTTCAACAAGGGTTTTGTTATGGATCTACCTTCTGCTGAAACGCTGGAGTAAAGCTGAGACAACAGACTGTTTGGAATTGAAATTTCCCAATGCTACATGTTTGTATTAGCAATTGCGACATTATAAAGATATAAATTATGTATATATCACAAGCAAAGCAGGCCTATGATACCTACTTTTTATTTTCATAAGAATGTCTTGAAGGTGATTTTCAATGGCAACTGTTGTTGATATCAGGTAGCCGGGCAAACTTTGGTGATATCAGGAGGCCTAACTGGCCCAATAAAACAGGTTTTCAACTGTCTAAGATAATTAGCCCATAACTCCGGAACAACCCCAAAATTACCCCAACTAAAAATCTCATGAAAGCTGGAACCTCTAAAAGAATCAGTGAAACTCCATTGAAATAAACTTCATTTATTGGACAGAAAAAAATTAATCTTTGGATTATATAGTTTTTGGAGGGGGGAGGGAGACAGTCTGTCGAAGATGGAATTTGAGAAGTTTCATGAATGAGGTTAGATTCAGCATTTTTTATGTCCATCTGGAAGAAGTCGCACATTTTAGACCGACGCAAGAAAATACGGTGTCATAAACCACCGTGTCCGCGTGACTGTGTGTCCTACCACCCATCTGTGCTATTGTGTTCGCCATTGAGTGCTGTATGGGCCGCCACCGTTTGTTTCACACTGTACCCAAATGGCCTCGTATACAAGGTCACGGTTATTCCGTACATGTGCTATGTAGCTGGACACTCTCTTATGGGACACTCACCAATTTCTTTACACCGTCAGCGTAAGATACTCTATGGGTTCTAAGTTCAACAAGCCGCGTCGATGAGGTGGAGGACGCTGACATCGCGACGGGTTTACATCTGAAGGCATGATGTAGCTTGGTGTTGATTGTGAAGTGCTTTGTAAACGCAGTACAAATTGGATTGATTGCGAGGCATTCCCTTGCAAGACCGAACCGTTCGAAGACCGAACAAATTACCTCATCGATAATCCATTAAAAAGAATTAGATTAAGTCGCAATTATCTATTGATAGTTCAGATATAGGAGGGACCGCGATCGCATCCGATGTACCGCAATCCCCCCATCGCTTCCTTTGTCAATCATATGGTGTCAGTCATATTTACATCCTTTTTATTTGTTTTGATGAAGTTGTTGAGAGTAAACGGTTCCTCACCAATAATGTTTTCTTCATTCTCTTCGAATGTATTCTTTCTTTTTTGGAGTGGGTGGGGGTGTTATTTCTTTTTGGGAGATAGGAGTTTTCTGGGGCCCGGGGAGGTTTTTTTTTTTTTTCTTTTTTGGGTAGGTGGAGGGGTATTTCTTTTCGAAATGGATGTATTCATTTTCTTTTTTGTAGGTGCTATTTTTGTTCTGTTTTTTTTTTTTTTGGAGGATATTAGTTTTCTTTTTGGGGGGGGGGGGGGCAAGAAGGATTGAGTTCTTTTGTTTTTTTAAGGAGGGAGGGGTTTTCTCTTTGTTTGGGTTAGGGAGAGGGGTTTCCGGTAGTTGGGACATTATTTCCAATCTTTCAACAGCTCTCCATCGCGCCTCTTCGTATTTATTCCGCACATTTTCATACACGTGTCGGACTGTAAGACTGTAGAGTTCTGCCTTTTCACTTTCCTTAGCTTTCATGTAAACATGCTCGTCGAAAACATGAACCGAAGCCAATCAGCGTATCGCCTTTGGTCCCTGCGCAATTACGAACATTAACCATCACAATTAAGGCACCAATGGACCGTAACACTCACACGGCGGCAACGTCAGTGCTATAGGCTAATTCAATAGGCAATTAGCAAGTCTCTAAAATCCACTTAAAGGATAATCCCTGGGGATTATACTTCGATCTTCTTACGTTCGGTCTTGCGAGGTCACGAATGCGATATCTTACTGGCAGCCAGTGAAGGTCAATGTCAAGTGTGATGGAGTCATAATTTTGGTGCTTGTTGTGATAACCCTTGCAGAAGTTTCTTTGGACATTCTGAAGTCTATTTAAAGCAATATTAGCACATTTTTAAGGAGCGCCTCCATTTTCAAAATTTTTTGAGATTTGTGCACATTTGTTGTTGGGAATTGACTAGGTAAGCCATACCTGTAACGATAAAGCTCAAACATGTGTAGTTGCCTCAAAAGAAGGATTTTGTAATTAATATCGGGGGATACCGCCGATAATAATTCATATTACTGGAAACCCCAATGTATATCCTTCCTGTGTGAACTTGAGCCATCCTCCTAAATAACCCTTTATTTGATCCGTGTGACCCAGCAGAACAGCGGATCGATGAGTACGGATACGCAGATGCACAATTCTTGTGATGAGCAGAAATTTGGCGTTCCAGAGGCCCTTGAATTATTATCGGGATCCGCCGATATAATTACAAAAGTCCTTCTTATTGTACAATACGCAATTTTGAGCTAAGCCGTTAGCAGGTATATTTACTGGTGCCATTACTCACACACCATTGCAAAATCGCACACTTTGAAAATTGAGGCGCTCTTCAAAAAAAATGTGCTAGTATTGCTTTAACCGAGAGTTGTTGGTACGCAATAAGAGGCGTTACAATAGTCCAATCTGGATGTACAGAGTATGAACAGCAGTCTTGTTGCTTCTTGGGTGAGCATTTTGCCAGATTTACTATTTTGCTAAGCTAAAAGTTCGCGGGATTTGCAACTTGAGCTCCATTGACATCCGGGAACAAACATTACCCCGAGCTTTCTCACTGTTTTAGGCTGGACAGTGATTTCAACTCAGAACAGACGAATGGTTAACTTTGGCAGCTGGACCCTGAAACCGTACCATCTAACCTTAGTTTTTCAGCATTGAGTTTCAGAAAGTTCTGCGACATCCAGTCTGGTATTTCATTAATTTGTTTCTTCAAGCTTGGAGCAGCAAAGTTTAATGCTTCTCAGAAATTGGGACACACAGACACATTTATACCTGGGGTGGGGGGGGGTGTGTGTCATCATCATATATATATCTTTGCAACTCCATCCATCTTTCTGATATATGTCCAAGATGAAAAATATAAATGACAATAATAGAGGACCGAGCACCGATCCCTGAGGAGTCCGAACAGCAAAAGCTGAGTAAAAGAAAATTTGACATCAATGAGCACACGCTGAGATCTCCCGTGTATATCTATGATTTTTAAAAAAAAAAAAAAACCATGGTCCGAGGAACATCATTCACAACCAAACAAATCCTCATGTCGCTCACAGCAAAAGATGGTCTATATGGTCCGCCTGCACGAGGACCACGGATTACTAGGATAGTAACAACCTTTTCCCTCTCCACGGCGCACATGATTCGTTTATGGACCTTGAGCAGTGCTGCCTCAGTAGGGCCTACTGGCGGAACTGGTTATAAGGTCAGACTGGAGTGGTCATGGAGATTGTTTTCAGTCATGTAGTTGGTCAACTGCTTGGCCCGGGCTGCGGCGACAACACGTTCAGCACTTTTGATAGAAATGTGAGATACTGACAGCCGTAGTTATTTAATGAATGCTAATGGTCCAAACTACTGTCCCATCTAGGCTTTTTGTAACCCCCCAGCAACGGTGTGATAACTGCCTCCTTAAGGTAACTAGGAACTCCCGTAGGAACTTCGCCTTTCCTAAGGAAGTCTTCACAGCAGCAGTGATAGATGGCAAAAAAGAACACTAACATCATCTTGATCATCATGTTGGATCTGGGCCAAGAATGCAGGATGGACTAGGGGCAGCAGTTATAATTTCATAGACATTTTTGTAGTTTTCTCACTGACCAGTGTGAAACATTCCAGGAGTGGGAAACAGGATCATGAAAGGGAAGTATCACAACTCATGGTGAGTCACATTAAGTCGTCCCTGAGGACTGTGGATTTTATATTTGCAAAATAAGATGCAAAGCAATATTGCCGAGTTCAACATCACAATCATAGTCAGGTAACATAGAAGGTTTTCTGTTCTGAATGATTTCATATTGATGATCCGGAACATCGACTTAAAGTAATTTCCACAATCAAGAATCGTGTTGTGTAAAAAAGGCACATTTGGTGAGATCCAAACTCACTATTGTAGCATTCCTAATTTCCTTGAATTTCTGAAAATCCTAAGGAGATTTTAGTAGCAATCCACTTTCTTTCAGATCTTGGCGGCGATTACGCTAGCTGATGCAACGAGTCAGTGAACCACCAGTTGCTGTATCGAAAAGAAGCACCAATATTTAGTTACAAGTTGGTTGCTGATTATCAAGAAGTTGTGACAGGACACAGTATACTGACAACAATAATAATAAAATAATAATAATAGAAGCATTTTATAGCGCTCTACCAATGATCAGCAGCATTAATTATCAGCACGAGCTGACTCCAGATCAGATGAACTAAGTCCTCTGAAGGATATATCCATAAATAGAACGATATTTCATAGATGAAATAGTTTTCACAAATGCAGGAGGCTTAGTATATAAGAACTTACAGGCGACAAGATGGTTATTTCAGATATAAGATACAAGACCATGGAATCTTGAATTTAACAGTGTCCCCTAACGTGAAAATTTACAACATCGTAACGATGAGTGGGACCTTCAATAAACTGATTGCACAAAGGAAATCCATGAATCATTGAACTTTCGCGTGTTATTTGGCAGCAAGTAGAAATATCAAGATGAAGATTTAGGGTCACCAAGTACAATGAGACTAATTCCTTTAGCAAATGATTGTAGTCTTGCAACATTGTCTTCAATCATCAAGAAGACAGACTTGGATTGTGGCTTGTACAGTACAACCATGGTTGAAAAACTTGCTTCCAGAGGAGAAAACCTCACAATCACAATGCTCAAAGTTGAGATGTTGCTGTTATGATTGTCCGATGGGACACTATGGTGAGATTTTTCTTGTAGTCCGAGGGTTACGACCCTTCTGGAGCAAAAACGTGCACGTTTTGATTTTGAAGTATAACCATTTGGCGCAACCGGGTTAATATGGACCATAAAAACTTCACCATTTCAAAACGGGAACCCAGCTGGATTCGAACTGTGGCGACATGGTGTCATTTTTCAAAATGGCAGCCATTTCTTATTTTCAAAGTCTTGTTATCTTGTTAATATAACACCGATAGGAATTTTATTTTGGTCAAGGAATCCAAATATAACTTATCTTTTTTTGATATCTGGGTGTAGCCATTTTATTTTTTCCCAATATGGCCGCCAATTGACACAAAAATCGGCACTTTTCTTATATTTTTGGTTTTAACAAAAATTATATTAGCTGCTTTTTGTGTCTATAACCTATTGTTTTCAAGACAAAAACATATCCAAATATAATTCCAAAAATTATAACTAAAAAATATTGTATCGCCCCTTCCTCTAAAACATGGCAGAAATATGAGTTAACATTGCCCATTGCCTTACAGGAACACATATTATCAACTAAGTTGTTAGCGCATTTGTACATATTGATCTATATTTTGAACAAGGAGTCCCTGTGATTAGTGACAAATTAATTAAAAGAACTATCCCTGGAAAGTGCTATAGTTCAAAATAAATCTGGGAAGTGGGGGGCGTAATCTATTTCAATAGCTAAAAATCTAAACTGATACGAATATGAACTAGGCAACTGATTGATCATAACAAAGCTCACCAGTGAAGTCATGGTGACGTTGCCACAGCGTGAACTATTTGAAATTTGCGCCTTCTGTAGGTTGCTCGTTTTTAATAATTTATAATGCCAAGACTATGGGAGTAAGGTTTGTTCCAAAAACCAATTTAATATTACAAACAATACATAAAGGGGATGGTTGTTAGAGGTGTGTGTGAGTT
>JAMKCH010062039.1:0-15401 GCA_023653785.1 Ophioderma brevispina
CATTTAAAAAATATTTTGCTAAATTAAAATGTTTACCTATGTATTAGAACACACCTGAATTGAATAAGCCAAGAAAGATGATTTAGTTTTTTTTCTATCATACATGATAGTTTATTAAAGCATTTTTTCTCTTTTGGGCCAATTACCAGTCAGGACTATCGCCAAATATGTCACTTAAAGCCTTTTCAACGTTTTAGCAGTGTATTGCTACTATCTGTGGTGCTTCAGCGGTGATCTGTATACATCAAGAAATCTTACTTGTATCAGAAATGCAACAATCAAACAAAAATTGCATGCATCTAAAAGTACAAATGAGCAATTGGCAAGAGTTCCATATGTCCCCAACTAAGAATTCTGCAACCTTAACATGTGGTTTATTCCGTCAAGGCTGCAGAATTTGTAGGGGAGGGCCATATGGAACTCTTTCCAAGCAAGACCCTTGGACTGGATCAAGAATTCAAAATTTTCAATCTTTGGGATTTTAAGTATTTCCAAAAAGGAAATCAACAGCAACATCAAGGTACATAGGACACATTTAATGGATACATTTATAGCCTACTCACTTTAAAATGGTGTCATCATGGTGTGTTTGTGTGACAGCAACTAACTATGCATGACCACACAACTTTAGTATAAAATACTCATATATACCCATATTTGGCAATAGTCCTGACTGTTGACATAAGTGAAGCAATCATATGCAATACTCATCTCCATATCTGGCAATAGTTCTGATTAGTACAGCAGGCAAGCCAGAACTTAAAAGTTTTGCACATTCTTTTTCCTGTTACACTCTGAAAGGTTCTTGGCCAAGTCTTCTACAACCAATCAAATCCTTGTCTCATCAGAAAATCTGTCTTTTTAACCCCGTGGGCCCTATTGCCTTTTTAACAGTATTTTTATTGGTTGACTATATGTTATAGTCATTTGAGTAACCAAAGAAAACACAGTTTCTAAATTATTTCAGCCAAATCCTCTTCAGCCCTACCACCATTCTTACCATGGTTCTGATTGGCTCAATAAATCATAAAGCCTCCTTTGTAAGCCAATGGGCAGGTAGTTCTCAGAGGGGTAAAGTTAGAGAATAAAGGTATGATTTTGGGAACCGGTACTCTCTTTACGACGAATTGAACCCAAGGCGATACCATTATTTTAAGTGGAAGAACGAGGCCGGAGGCCGAGTTCTTCCACGCAAAAAAAAAAAAAAAAAAAAAAAAAATGGTGTGTTTGTGTGACAGCAACTAACTATGCATGACCACACAACTTTAGTATAAAATACTCATATATACCCATATTTGGCAATAGTCCTGACTGTTGACATAAGTGAAGCAATCATATGCAATACTCATCTCCATATCTGGCAATAGTTCTGACTGATTAGTACAGCAGGCAAGCCAGAACTTAAAAGTTTTGCACATTCTTTTTACTCTTTTTCCTGTTACACTCTGAAAGGTTCTTGGCCAAGTCTTCTACAACCAATCAAATCCTTGTCTCATCAGAAAATCTGTCTTTTTAACCCCGTGGGCCCTATTGCCTTTTTAACAGTATTTTTGATTGGTTGACTATATGTTATAGTCATTTGAGTAACCAAAGAAAACAGTTTCTAAATTATTTCAGCCAAATCCTCTTCAGCCCTACCACCATTCTTACCATGGTACTGATTGGCTCAATAAATCATAAAGCCTCCTTTGTAAGCCAATGGGCAGGTAGTTCTCAGAGGGGTAAAGGAATGTATACTGTTACACAATTATGGATTTGATACCAGGTGCAATACATTTCATAGTGTGAATGAAGAAGGTCTTAAAGGTGCGTGTTCCGATCGTCTTTGGAACCCCCCTGATTTACCAGAATAGTATTGATTTTGAGATCAGATGAAAAGGCCGTTATTTTTCTCATGTCATGAAAATTGAGTCCTCAAATCCAGGTAATTCCAAGATATAAACAACAAACCGCAATTTTAGTGGTTTTAAACCATCAATATTAGCACAATATTCAATAGGGCTTTGCAACATGCATTATTGCATCTACCATCAAAAACCGCCCAGTTGTTTCACAGAGTACTTGATGGGGTAATGTGCAAGTGCCAGGCCCTCATATCAAGTAGAGATTTATCATTTTACATACACAGTAAATCGGAACAAAGCACCTTAAAGTGCAATAGCTGGCCATATGAAACTCTGGGTGCTGCCATTATTAGGGATAACTCACATCTTTCCTTGAGTCCGTGGTTCTTGCAATGGTCTCAGGCAAACACACAGTTGCCTGAAAGAATCATTTCAAGAGGCCACCGACCAAAGACTTGGCATAATAGAGTATGTTTGATGGGATTTCATGACAATTGGCCAGCTCTGCCCAACAACCTTCTTGCACTCACACAACAGTTTGTTCAAGTTCAACAAAAACAGTGATTTGAAAATGTACCATACTTATGACAGATAACATGAACTTAATGGCTATGGTAATATGACACAGTTATTGCCTGTACTTGATTTCAATACTGTTAAGTAGAATTTCATTGTCAATGTATTAGGTATGCAGCACAAAATTAGTACAGTACATTTTTGTTGAAAATATACTTTAGTGGGGGACTGTAGTGAAAGTCTTATGTGAGGTGCAAATCCGGGATAATTGTAAAATTTTTGGTACACACGTACTTTATACATGATAATCAAAAATATTGAGGAAGCACTGGCCACACCCCTTCATGGCCCCGGCTGGAGTCAAGGTTTACACAGGGGTAAAATTTTTAAAATGTTCCAATTGTGTTGAAAGCACACCATGGATATCTGTCTGGTTACAAGGATTCCAAAAAGGTATAGTTTATACTACCTGTGACTATAGTTTAGGAATGTATGGGGGAAAAACTGTAAAAATGGTAAAAAAGTTTTCTTTTTTATTTAACAAATTGGAAAGTTTTGTACAGGGCTCAAAAATTAAAAGTTGCTCCAATTTTTGTAAAATGTGGTTCAAATTGTTTGGTTTAGCTAATATGAATGAAATATCGGAATAGTTTGACTATCTTAAGTGGTACTGGTTATAACCAAAATGGCGATAGAAATAGAGTAACAGCTATTGGAAGCTATTGGGATGTAGCCCTGTTACCTATTTGTTGGATAACGTGAAACTAGCCACAAAACAGATAAGGCAAACATTCCTTATTTCAATCTTTTAGCTAGGGAAAACAAATGCACCACATATGAACTGAATAAGCAACTTTTAACTTTTGACCCTGTACACACAAAATGACCTTTTTCACCATTTTTACCAGCTTTTTACCCCATAACTCCGGAATATAACCCATAGATAGTGTAACTATACCTTTTGGAATCCTTGTGACCAGACAAACACATGTTGTGCTTTTTAACACATTCAGAACATTTTAAAATTTTTGACCCTGTAGAAACCTTGAAACCCAAGCTGGCTGCCATTAAGGGGGTTGGCAAGTGCTTCCATCAAAATTTTATGTGAATTATCAATGCCTAAAGTACTTGTGTGCAAAAATTCACAATTTTAATAATTCCCGAGCGCACATTCTTATACACTACAGTCCCCTGCTATCTATTGAATATATTTTCCCTGGCATGGGATATGGCCAGCACAAAATTCAAACGTTTTTTACATCGGCCATTACTTTCTTGGAAAGTTGGATTGAATGGTGTGTGCATTTTTTATGTTGTAGATGAGATTCCACCACATGGTGGTTGTAATAAGCCACAAACTTCCACCACCTATTGTTGCAAACTAACTTTTTTACAATTGAAATCATTCACACATATCCAAGAAAATCTAGATTCACTGATCATCTCAATTGGCAAAAGGTGCATCTCTCATTTGGTTTCCGTTAAACATACTTCCTTTGCATGGATTATATTCAACTCACAGAAAGGCTGTATCCTTTAAGACATTCATCCTTTTTTGCACCAGTTTTGGGGTGGCAATTTGGTATTATAATATGTCCCAATAAGTATAATCTTTTCATTCCTTTAAAAATTTAAGTCCTTTTTCCATGCAGGGTTATAGAAAAGAAGTTGACAAAACCATGACAAAAGCAAGCTGGTATTAGCAACACTAAGAGGTAATACCCTCCTTTTGCTAAAGGTGGGCTTTGATAGTTAAGACTGTCAAAACACAATTCAGTTACCTGCTGGTGGCATCCGGTGGCACCCAGCGAGGGAACTTGTTGCCTGGTGCCACCTTGTGGGAATCGCTTGGTGGCATCTTGTGGCTACTGCATGGTAGGGGTATGTTCTAATGTTTATTTATAACCCGAACATTCACTGGCTTTCATGCACTAATCAAGCACCTCCTCATACCAGCTCCAGGTCGGTTGGCAAACCTCTTGTAATACTTAAAAGTACTAATTTGTGTTTTATAATAACCTCCCATTCAACAATGGGGAAACTGTAGCTAGCTTGTGTATATTACTCTATCTTCATACAAGGCGTTAAAAATGTATCCCCCGAGCAGGTGTCTCAACAACCAAATATGGTACTGGCAGTCAAAAAACAGAAGCAAGCTGCTTTGACTACAACAAATATTTTAAAATTGTCATAAAGGTGGATTTTATTGGCAGAAATATTTCCTTCTTGGGAATTTTTGTTATAAAATAAAGACATTCTGAATTTTACAAATGAAAAAGAATGTGGTACATTTTCCTCCCCAAAACAAAGGATGTAACCTATCAGAAACAAGGTTATTATCAACGATTCCAAATTACCACATTATATTTTGTAATTATGACTTAGTCTGCACTTCTTATACCTGTCCATCATAAAATATGCAATACCATCTCTCAGCGCCTCACCATGACACACACAGTTATTGAGTCTAATTGGATACAAACCTGATGCAAAAGTGTTAACAACCTGTTGAATGAAAGAAAGACAGGTGTACTTGCTGATACAGGGGAAGGTAAAGAAAGAAATGAGGAGGAGAGGGGAGGCACAGAGAAAACAAATGCTTGAAGTGCATAAATCAGCATCACTTTTTGAATACTAGCTTAGTAAAGTATGTTAACATCAGTAAATTGTCCATATTCACAACTAAAAGAAGTGGTATTAACATTTTTGTAATACTACATAAATTTCCAAAACATTATAGGTACTACGTCAGTATATACAAGTCATTTCTACATGCACATATCATTCTTCTGGGGAACTTCCAAAACATATGTGCTAGTTAATTAGTGCTGTCCAGCAACATGAGGGAAGCCATCAAAAATATATTTTGTTGGCAATTCAACTGGTGGTCCCCAGAAGAAACTATACCCATTTCCCTACCCCTCCTGCGTGCGTCAGTGCGAGATGTGATGGTCGCACCAGTAATTGCCGCCTGGCTGCTTAATTGACTTCGTTTTTCAAGCGCGCCCAAAGACGGCATATCTTAAAGCGTACGCAAAATTGTCATCACGGTTATGACATCACTGCACGGAGGTAGAGAAATTGACTATAGTGGGGGGTCTTAACAGAAATGATGAATCTAAGTGGCTGCTATTTTTCATCCTGCATGGACGAACTGGGTATTCGGAATACATTACTTTTTAATAGAAATTTTTGTTTTCTTCATCTGTGCTTGTGTGGAAGCATAGCTTAGCACCACTAACATAAAAGCAGAACTGCACTGGTGCACAATGTGTATGCCTCTTTGCTTGTTTCTTGCACATTTTCAATAAACCAGAATCCCCCATGCATTACTATACGTGACAAAACTTCTGTGCACTGGACACACTACAATCCGACAACAAACTATTAGTATAAACATTATCTTTGCACATCTCTCTGTGTAATGTTATCAAAATAGCTGATCTAAATTATATCATCTGATCAAATCAGAATTTGTACGTACTTCTAAGATTGTAATCATAACAATAATTTACCCAGAGAATTAATACTGTTGTTCTGTTTATATATATTACAAAAATAGAAGAACTGAGTGCAGGTTGGCCCAAAAGGGGTAAGTAAATTGAATGTGTAATACCTTATCCATGTTAAGGTATTTCTGTGCAGTGGCATAACCAGACCTTTGCAAATGGGGGTAGAAGGGGAACCGAGCATTTTCTGAGGGGTAAATTTGGGTCCTTCTCCATAGACACCGTACAACGGTCAATGTATTTTGGGGGGGGTTCGGAGCATGGGAAGACCCCCCCCCCCCGTTTATGCCACTGTTTCTTTGCAAACTAATCTATTTTGGCACCCTGTATAACTTCATGTATAATTACCTAACTCTAACATTATAAGGAAAAATAACCATGAATTGGTGGTTTGGTGATTGAGGACAAGCACAATTTTGTTTGTGCAATACCCAAGACACAACTCTTTCTATCAGTGAAGCAATGCAAGAAAAATGACGCAACATTTTGTGCATACAGGATTTTTGTGTTTATACACTTCTTTAAAATTGTGTTACTACAAGCATCATTATGTATTTTTCATTTATATAAGCTCTAATCACAAGTACAATACCTTCAAGGGCATCTTTGCGTACTGAAATTGCAGCCCATAATTAAAAGTTGCATTACACCATAAAATAAAATTTCCTGGATTAAACTTTCTTCTCCCAACAGCAAGTTGGATCTCAACCTCTTATCAATCCACTACTCTCACTTAATCAAAACAACCAATATATTGGGGGGGGGGTGTCAGAAGACATTTTCACATTTTTTTCTCCATTACATAACCAACAAATGAATTTAAGAGGCCCAGAAAATGTTTTCCTTGATATTATGAAACAAATGTCTTCTTTTTTCTCCAAACGTGTCGACTACATTATTACTCACTTTGTCACCCAAGGAGGCCAATTAGAGTACCTACCGTATTTCGACCCTCTTTACGCTATTTTAGTTTATTAATAGTTAGTTAGGAGCGCCCTCCCCGGGCAGTCTTAAAAGTCCTACCACTCGTTTTATAAGGGGGGGGCTCTACTTTGTACCCTTTAATTTTTTGGTAACCCTTTTTTTTTTTTTTGGGTACCCTTTTGCCGGTAAGTTGGATTGAATGGTGTGTGCATTTTTTAGTGGTAGATGAAGATTCCACCACAGTTGTGGGTTTGTAAGATCCACAAACTTCCACCACCTATTTTTGCAAACTAACTTTTTACAATTGGAAATCATCACACATATCCAGAATCTAGATTCACTGAGCACTCAATTGGCAAAGGTGGCATCTCCCCATCAAAATTTGGTTCCCGGTAACATACTTCGCTTTGCCATGGATTCTGGTCACTCCATGAAAAGGCTGTATCCTTTAAGACATTCACTCCTTTTTGCACCAGTTTGGTTGCCATGGTTTATAATATTCCAAGGAAGTATTAATCTTTTCATTCCTTTAAAAGTAAGTCTTTTCCATGCAAGGGTGATAGAAAAAGAAGTTGACAAACCATGACAAAGCAAGCATGGTATTAGCAACACACCTAAGATTAGCCCTCCTTTTGCTATTGGGCTTTGATAGTAGACTTCAAAACACAATCAGTTACCTGCTGGTGGCATCCGGTGGCACCCAGATGGACCTTGTTGCCTGGTGCCACCTTGTGGGAATCGCTTGGGGTAGCATCTTGTGCTACTGCAGGGTGTTATGTTCTTAAAGTTGATTTTACCCTAACATTCACATGCTTGCATGCACTAACCAAGCACTCCTCATACCAGCCTCCAGTCGGTTGGAAACCTCTTAGGGACTACTTAAAAGTACTATTTGTGTTTTTAATAACCTCCCATTCAACAATGGGGAAAATGTATCGAGCCTGTTTATATGTACCTTCCATTATACCAAGCTAACTTAAAATGTTATCCCCAGCAGTATCCAACAACCAAAATATGTACTGGCATTCAAAACAGAAGCAAGTTGCTTTGACTACAGACAAATATTTTAAAATTGTCATAAAGGTGGAGTTTATGCAAAATATTTCCTTCTTGGGATTTTTGTTAAAAATAATACATTCTGAATTTTACAAATGAAAAAGGTGGTACATTTTCCCAAAAGCAAAGGATGTAACCTATCAGAAACAAGGTGTTATTATCAACCAGATTCCAAATTACACATTAGAATTTTGTAATGACATCTGCCCTTCTTCTACCATGTCCATCAAAAATATGCATCCCATCTTCTCAGCTCATCACCATGAACACAGCACATTATTGAGCCTAATTGTATACAAACCTGATTCAAAAGGTGTGGAAAACTTTTTGATATGAAGCACAGAGGTTAACCTTTTTGTCGAAATACAGGGAGGTAAGAAAGACATGAGGATGAGGAAGAGGACAAAGAGAAAACAAATGCTTGAAGTGCATAAATCAGCATCAAATTGGTTTGAATACTAGCTTAGGTAAAGTATGTTAACATACAGGAAATTTGTCCATATTCACAACTAGCAAGAATTTGTAGAACATTTTTGTAATACTACTAAATTAAAAAAAAATTATAGGTCTACAGTCGTATATACAAGTCATTTCGACATGCACATAGTCATTCCTGGGGAACTTCCAAAACATATGTGCTAGTTATAGGCTGTCCAGCAACATGAGGGAGAGCCATCAAAATATATTTGCCAATTCAACTGGTGGTCCCCCAGACGAAACTATACTCCATTTCCCTACTCGGTGCAGTGACGTCATGCGAGTTTTGATGGTCGCACCAGTAAATTGCGCATGCTGACTTGAAGCGACGTCGTTTTACAAGCGCGCACAAGACGTCATACCTTAAGCTTACGCAAAAGTGCATCACGGTTATGACCTCACTGCACGGAGTAGAGAAATGGACTATAATGGTGGTCTTAACATAAATATAGTGAATCTTAATGGCTGCTATTTTTCATCCTGCATGGACATGAACTTGGGTATTCGGAATCCATTACTTTTTTAGAATATTTTGGTTTTCTTCATTCCGTGCTTGTGTTGGAAGGCAATAGCTAGCACCATAACATAAAAGCCGAACTTGTCACAGGTGCACAATGTGTATGCATTCTTTGCTTTTTGCCCTAATCAATGAACCCAGAATACCCCAAATGCTAACTATCGTGACAAAACTTCTGTGCACTGGACACACTACATCCGACAACAAACTATTCGGATAAAAATTATCTTTGCACAATCTCCTGTGTAAAGTTTATCAAAAATATCTGATCTAAATTTCTCATCTGAATCAATCAGAATTTGTAAGGAATTCTAATCATACAATAATATTACCCAGATAATTAAATACTGGTTTTCTGTTTAATATATCTTAAACAAAATAGAAACGTGAGTGCCGGTGCATAAATTTATGTGTATCATTATCCATGTTAAGGGATGTCTGTGCATGGCATAACCAGACCTTTGCAATGGGGGGTAGAAGGGGCACCGAGGCATTATTCTGAGGGGTAAATTTTGGTCCTTCTCCTATACACGTACAAACGTCAATTTATTTTTGGGGGATGTTCTGAGCAGGGGAAGGGGAACCCCCCCCCCCCCCCCGGTTTACGCCACTGTTTCTGTGCAAAACTAATCTATTTTGGCACCCTGTTTATACTTCATAATAGATTACTTAACTCTAACATTATCAGGAAGAAACCATGATTTTAATTGATAGCAGAAACTGCATCAAATGTCCAGATTCTTTTTCCTAGAATTTATAGACAAATTTAAATTCTTTTAATAGGACTGTTTGGAAAAGAACATTAATTCTTATCAGTTTTTTGGGGTTAATCTCCCTCCAACTGCACTAAATGAATGCCAGTGATGTCAATAAGAGGGGAATATACCACAGCAGTGCAGAGAAAGGTTTTGTCACATACGCCAAAAACACAAAAAAATTGTTTTGCTTGTCCTCCATACAATTTTGGGAATGGTCCGGTCAGTCCCGCAATCTTTCCTTAAATTTGTCCTAAACATGGAGGCAAATGAAAACTCAATGATAGTTAAATTTGGCAATTAGATTTTATTAAGTATACTTCTTCATTTTTGTTTGAAACTATTTGGCAGTTTTGTTTTTCTTGTATTTAATAATGTAAAGATTCGGGGGAAAAAAACTTTCTGGAATTATGAATTAGGTTCAGGATTTTGTGTGGCAGAAAAAAACTTTTTTTTCAGATTTTCTAAAAACATGTTTGTTGGTTGGTGATTGAGGACAAGCACAATTTTTTTTTGCCTATCCAATACACAACTCTTTGCTATCAGTGACTACATGCAGAAAATTACAACATTTTGTGCCTATACAGTATTTTAGTGTTAATACACTTGCTTAAAAATTGTGTTTACACACGCATCATATTATATTTTTTCATTTATATATAGCTATAATACATGGATACAATAATTAGCAAGGCACTTTGGCGTACTAAATTGCAGCACCATAATGTAAAGTTTTGCATTTACCATAACTAACATTTCTTGATTAAACTTTCTTCTCCCAACAGCAAGTTGGATCTCAACCTCTTATCAATCCACGACTCTCACTGAATCTAAAACAAACAAATATCTTCGGGGGTGGGGGGTGGGGGGGGGGGGGGGGGGGGCAGAAGAAGTTTTTCATTTTTTCTCATTACAATGACTTTAAGGCCACAGAAATGTTTCCTTTGATATGTTAACAAATATGTCTCCAAACGTTTTCGACTACATTAATTACTCACTTGTTTCTCAAGGCCCAATTTAGTACACATTTTTTGTCTTTTACTCTCCAAATGGCATGGCGATTTTAACTCATTATTATGTTTGTATGGATCCCAGTGTGGGAAATATCGGATCTAAAACTAATGATGATAAATGATTTATGCCCAATTTTTTGGTCTTAGAGTGTTTTTAATATTGGGCTTGACTACATCTCGCCCAAAATTTGTGCAACCATGCTCAAACCATAATTCAGGCTCCAGTGTTTACCAAAATTTGCAATCAAATTTTTTAGAGATATGATTTCGCACGTGAGAAAAACATCATGAACAATCAGAACTTGATGACGGGTCACCCACCTTAAACATGAAGTTAGAATCAAAGTAGGTAAGTACTTTAATTCTTCCACAGCGGGTCTGTCAAATTTGAACCATTGTTACATACAAACACAAGCAGTCGATGTTGGGGATAGCAATTAAGGTGTACGGAATGTGTTTTTTTTAATGTTTTTATAAATAGGCAGAGCTACTATATTAAATTACCCCATTTATGCTTGTAGATCATTTGGAAGCATCATAGGCAAAACATTTTATTCAGAAATATTTCTGATTGGCTTAAACCACAGTAGTAGAGAAATCAATAATATTGGCTCGTCCCACTCATCCAATGTGTACATTCACTTCCTATTCCCTCGGGGTAATTTCATGTCACTGCCGATAAGTATAGATTGACTTGAAATGAAGATAACACGACTCGGTACACTATATTCATTGCCTCATCACTTCCTGGAAATGAAATACACTTTTTCAAATAAAAAATGTAATCCTAGGCCTAATAATAAATTTCTTAGCATAGCATATGTGTTTTAAAAACAAAAGAACATGAGAAAACAAAACAATTCAACAAGGGATATAAGGTGACTAGTTTGAGAGATAAAATGGCAAATTCCACAGGCATAATATATACAATTTTGGCTGGGTACCTTCAATACAATATGTGCAACAATGGGGTGTGCAATAACCTCAAAGTATAAATAAATCTTTAACAGTAGATACTACTTCAAGTATACAGGCCTGTCAAGAGCCTCACACCACCAAAGATTTACATATACAGATTTTCTTCAGCAGGGAATGAGTACTGTTAAGTACTATAAACTTGGAGAGAAGCATGGCCAATTGGAATTAAACTGGAGTGACAAAAAATGCTAAGTGTACCTTCTGATTCAAATAGAATTTTCTCTAATCTTATAACAATCCTTATCATTAATTCCAAAATATTCGTGGGATCTGATATAACCCTTGCAATGCGAGTGGTTTTATTCCGTATTCATTGTAATAGCATATTCACCGCTGCACATTAACAGCAATAGCAAACAGATGTGATGCCGATCAAGCAAAATGGAGTCTGAGGTCGGTCCAGATGCATTTTTACTTTTTCATGAGCTCTATGCACATTTAAAAGCTACATTTTGCTGACTTCCCCATTGAAATTACCAATTACGTCCAAGATATGATCAGTGAAGGGTGGCAAACAATAGGAAACACAAGACATTTTCTCTTTGTTTGGCTATATCTCAAAATCAATATTGCGCTTCCTCTCATTTTGCTTGGATCACATCACATGTTTTACAAGAATAATCATAGTGATAAAGAATCATGTCCAAATTATTTTGCAGATGTCACTATAAAAAAACAAAATTTTCTAGGAAACCAAAATCATATCTAGACAGTACACCTAAAATTTAAGCTTTACGCAATTTTTTGTAATTCACCTTACAAAAGAAACAACCAAACAAACTACAAAAATTATTTTATTAAAATTTCAATTCTGTAATTTTGGAATTAATTGTTTGCTGGCTGCATTTGGTGCACTGACTATGCAGATCTCATTTTAGCTCAAATTCACCTGGTGCATTATGAATAGAGGCCTGTTATCACTTGCCTCAGAAGAACGAGATTACCTCAGTATAACAATGGGATACCATACCACCTAGGCAACCAAGTTTACACATTCAGCAAGGGTTGAGATGTGCAGTTACTATGCTCCTGGAGCACAACCGGTTTCCTCAGCTCACAGTGGGCAGCTATATTATATACCATGTGCATTTTTTAAGGTATTCTTTAAACTTTCTACAAAGAACAACCTGCCACTTGTTGTTAATGATTTTGGAAGTCAGTGGGTTGTGGGTTCGACCCCATAGGAGCCATAATTTATTGTTACATTTTTCTGAAGATACGGCAGCTTTCAATTAAATTCTGTCTAAGAGATAGTAAGTAGTGTGGCCTAGGAACACTTTTTTCCACTACTTCAACTTTGCTACTCATTCAGTGAGTGTTTTTAAATCAGATTCACTCACTCTGTGTGTCACTCAGGCAACCGAGACAACATATTTTTGTGCACGTAGGCTACTCCTTTCACTTACTGCAAACCTACCTTTTCTTTAGAGGAACATGGTTACGACTCGCCCAGTGCAATCAGGCTCGCAGTTCAACTTGGTTACTCGTTGGTTTAAAGCAGGCTAGTTGTCAAGTGCAACCAAGGCTATGTGTTCAGTGTCAACCAACATACTTCATGAGGTTACTCTCTCCTTGTAGCAATCTATACTTGTCTGGTCTGAAGTATGAAGATACGATGCGCGTACACCCATGCCGGTTTCAGTTTGCAGTGCGCTTGTGCTTTGACTATGAGTTCACTGAAATGTCAGTACAATGTATACGCCCCCATCGTTACTATATACGTTCAAGTGAACAGAGTATACTCGCCTAGCGTAACCATTGTACTTCACTTAGTGCAACCAGGTTACTCACTCAGGTGAAGCCGGCTACTTGCTTAGTGCAACCAACTACTTATTTAGTGCACCTGTACCCAGGCTATAACCATTCCTACTTCTCACAGTGTAACCAAGCTATTTACTTAGCACAACCAGGGTACTTGCTTAGTGCAACCAAGGTAATGTAACTCAGTGCAACCAAGGTATTTTACTCAGTGCAACCAGGCTACTCACTCAGTGCAACTGACGCTACTTCCACTCAGTTCATCTATGTTACTCTTTCACTGCACCCTGGTTATTTCTCAGGTAACCAAACTATATCACTCAGTGCAACCAGGCTACTCATTCATGAAACCATGCTACTCACAAAAAGCAACAAGGCACTAGATACATCTCAGGCAATTACATTACTCATTAGTACAAGGCTATCAATGTATTCGTCTACTCTTGCCAACACCTACTCAATTTCTTACAACCAAGTTTTCAGTCAGTACACCAACTACTGACCCTTTTGCTATTCAGTGTAATCTGGTCACTCATTAGGGTAAACGGACACGCAGTGCAATCAGGGACTATGCAGTACAAAATTACTGGCATTGTTTTCCTTATTTCCTGCATAATACACGGCTGGATTCTTACTCACGTGGTAGCATATACGGCAGCTAACAACCAGTCTACGCGCAGCTACTGCGCAGTACACACTGGGCTATTGCGAGGCGGTGCTGCAAGATGGGGCTACTAAGTACACAGTTTATTAGGTATACAGTAACGTGGGCTACTCTGCTTTACCCTACCCCAATGGCTACCCTGTATTTGCCCCTATGTTGGAGAGAAGGTGGATGTTTTTGTAGACAGTACCGGGGTAGACAAGCAGCTACCACGTAGCTACGCCGTGATTACCACGACGCCATTTTGAGAGGGAATGAAAATTTCGTGAAATGAGGGCGCTATACATTTGGGCTCCGTTTAGCGTTTTTTGAACGTTTGTTTAGGAAATCAATTACAAATTCAAATCGGGCATCATCAAAACACCCATATCCCGCACTTGTAATAAAAATGCAAATATAATCCAAAAATATAAAAAAAAACAAAATTGCCATGATAAAATACCGCTCGCGCTGAGAGCGGTGTAACCACGTAGCTACTCCACTACGTGCAGACAGCCGCTGTGTGTACACTATCCCGTCTATGCGGCAAAAAATCACTGAATCCTGGCCGGCGAGTTACTCTAGGGGGTAGGTAATCCATTTCTACTCTGTGGTAGCTGTGTGGTAACTGCCAGAAGAAATGGGCGTGTACATTTCGAATACTCAAATATGTAAATGTATTAACATCAGTCAAAGAAAGTGCTTCTAAGTGCCAATTAATTGCCATTCTTAGTACAAGCTGAAACTAGTCAATGCATGAATGAATAACATAACTACTATTACATGATTTTTGGATTTCCAGAATTCATGCCTATACAACAGTGCTGCCATGTAGTACTTAGTAACAATCAGTCACATGCAGCAATGTGGAAAGTCGTTGTTTTTCTAACCCTAACTAAATGGCAGAGTTTCAATTCGGATCAATGTGAAAAAGTTTTGTCAAAGAAAATGATGATATAAATTTTTGTTTTAATTCTCTATTGTTTGGACTAACTGAATAAAACATGAATCATGAAATTAATAGATCAATGTGAAAAAGTTTTGTCAAAAAAAGATGAATAAATTTTGTTTATTCTCTATTTTTTGACTAAATTAATAGAAACATGATAATGAATTTATACAATAACCCATTGGAAACTTTTAATCAGGAAATGGCACAAATTTTTTTTTTAAAACACTTTTTCTTTTTTGTTGTTAAATGCTTTTTTTTTAATATGGCTTACTGTCCCTTAATAAAGTGACCATGAAGTAATAATGTAGAGTATTTATTTTACTTCAAGATTAATGTCAATAATTAACTACCCCTTGCCCGGTCAAGCGAATAGAAATAAACAAATTTTATCCCTTTAATGTTAGGTTGTGCATGTCAAGGGGTGGTTCTGTTGCCTACAGGCGTATGACTTCATCCCCA
>JAMKCH010062042.1:0-11494 GCA_023653785.1 Ophioderma brevispina
AGATGACGTAATCGGTGGGACAGATTGTGCAAACTTGTGCGAACCGATTGCATCTGTGGAACGGATTGCAATCTGTGGGAACAGATTATGTAATCTGTGGGAACCGATATGCAATCTGTGTGAACAGATTTATTAATCTGTGGAACAGATTGGGCAATCTTGGCCACAGATTACTTAATCTGTGGAACAGATTGCACTCTGTGGGAACAGATTGCAACTGTGGGAACAGATTCCGTAATCTGTGGGAACCAGATGCAATCTGTGGGAACAGATTATGTAATCTGTGGGAACAGATTAATTGCAATCTGTGGCCACAGTTAGTACTCGGTGGGCACAGTTGGCAATCTGTGGGAACAATTGCAATCTGTGGGAACAGTTCCGAATCTGTGGGAACAGATTAATTGCAATCTGTGGGAACAGATTGCAATCGGTGGGAACAGATTAAGTAATATGTGGGAACAAATTCGTATCGGTGGGAACAGATTGGCAATCTGTGGGACAGATTGCAAACTGTGTGGAACAGATTGCCAAACTGTGGAAACCGTATCCAAACATATATTACATGTCCCCTCTGGGGCTTCGTAGCCACAAATCACATGTTATTAATTCCCTGATTATATTATACCACTTGGCTGCATTTTTACTGGGTAATAGTACAAAGTGTTCATAAATATATTATTCTCTACTGTGTGCTTACTTTTCTTTGGTCATCTCTATTCTTTTATCTTTTTCTTACTATACACAGTTCCACTCTAATGTTACACTGGAGTTTATTGTCTGTACCCTTCATTTAATCAACATCTTATTTTTGATATGGTTAGACAAGGCACATAATATAATTCTGTATTGATTTATTCTCTGATTATATCCAATAACTTCAATTGCTTGCATATCATTTTCATTGTACCTTGGACCCTTCTTAAATGGATCCCTGTTTTGACTCACTCGCGCTCGCCCGCCAGGAACAAATCAATTATATTACATTTTCCTTTCTTCTTCCTTGCTGTGTCGTTCCCCCCCTCCCCCTTTAAAACTTTTCCTAATATACTATAATTTTCACTTTCGATTTCCTCTGTCAGATTCTAGTGGTTATGTTACCACGCACCAAATCGTTTTTCCCCATTTTATGGTGATTTTTTTTTGAGATCCCTGCCAATCTCGTGTATTTGTATAAATTTGTAACTTAAATTTGTATTGATTCTGTGGTAATATATAATATTTTTGGTAGTGATTTGTAATTATTATTTTCTGTATATTTGTTAATTGTTATGCCTGGGGTGAACTTCGCTCTACTCCTACACTTTCCCAACCTTTTGCTTTTGACCAGCACTCTACCCACTACACGAGCTATTACCAGTCGCAAGTTTTTTGTCAATAATTATACTACTGAAAACATAAATACACACGAACCCTCATAAGCCATGTAATCCTTTCCTATTCCCTGCGAACACAATGCAGCCTAAACAGCACTCTGACGATTGCTTATTATTTATCAAGTTTACAACATCATTTTACTATTTACGGTTTCTCCGAAACTTGGGTTAATTTGACGATGAGCCTGCCTTAGTTGACATCGAGAATTACTCTTTTGAGAATTGCATTCAACATGGTCGAAGGGGAGGCGGTGTCTCCTTTTCCAACCGTTCTGACCTAAGTTATCGTCTCAGACCTGACCTCTCACTCGACTGTGCCGATTACGATTCTATTTTCATCGAGGTTTCTTTAAATTCCAATCAAAATTGTGGTGTTGTATTGGTCCTACAAACCAGATTTATGTAATTTATTCGATTTATTGCTCAGTTGGGAAATACCTAACAAAATTTCTAGTGATAAGAAGCCATTTTATATAATGGGCGACTTCAAATATTGACCTTCTGCAATAGATATGACCCCGAGTTCATAATTCACTCATATGCTATTCTTTGATTTATTCCACTATTGATCGCCCAACTCGAATTAAACATTACAGAACTGGACGTACTAGTGTTTCCCCTAATTGATAATATTTTTACCAATGAATCTCGTATCCAAATTAACTCTGGTGTTTATGATTACCGATCTTTCCTATCACTTTCCATCTTCCTCCCCAAAAAATATAGCCTACTCCACTCATACCCATGACAAGGAAATCGCGCCAGCTCAAGCCCAATAATATAAAAGGCCTAAAACAATGCTTTAATCCCTCGTTGATTGAAACAGGTGACAAACCATGGAAGACGCAGACCACCCCGCCCCCCCCCCCCCCCCCACCACCCCCCCCCCCCCCCCGTACCGAGGGGGAGGGAGGACCCCCCGCCCCCCCCCCCCCCCCACCCCCCGTAACAATACATTCCTTTCCAAATTGTCGGAACGCATGAACATACACTGTCCAATTAAAGATAATACCACCTCTAAGCGCAACTCCCCTAAAAAAACATAGGTCACTAAAGGACTAATTCAATCACTTCAAACTAAAGACAAGTTAAAACACATTGCCAAACCAAATGATGAAATAAATTAAAATACACCATACCGCAATCACTTACATACTGTATTGGCGTCTGAGTAAAAATCATACATAACTCGTACAATTGAAAAGAATAAAGCATACCAAGAAATAAAGAAAACTTTAAAACATTTATTGGGCCGAATAGAAAGTCAACTTCCCGATTTTTTCCTAATAGTGAAGTGAAAGATTACTGTAATGCAGCAATTGCCGAAAACTTCAATAACTTCTTTGCTAACATCGGAATCGCTCTTGCTAATAGATCCCTGAACCAAATGCTGAATTCAAAACCCCTTTCACATCCTACAACAACTCTGATAGCCTGTTCCTATACCCAACCTCTCCGGAGAAACTTCTCAAATTAACATCTGAATTAAAAACCCAATAACCACGTGCATCAGATACATCACAATACTCTTTTGAAACAAATAATCTCCTCCATTGCTGGTGCTCTTCCCACATTTTTAATTCTTCCTTTAACTCTGGCTTTCCCAGCTTACTAAAGCAGGCGAATGTAATACCTATCTTTAAAGCAGGCGACACACATGATTTTTTGTCAATTTAGCCTAATCATACGCCCAGTCGATATCTAAACTCCTTGAAAAGTTGTTTACATTCGTATTTTTTAATTTCATTACTACACATAATATACTTACCCCTCGTCAGTTTGGATTCTGCCCAACCGGTCTACATACCTGGCCATAAAATGACCTCTAATTGTAAAATAGTGAAATTTGGATAACAAACTCCACACAAGTGGTATCTGTCTTGATATCAGCAAGGCCTTTGACACCATAATCATGACATCCGCCTTTAAAGCTAAATAAATATGGTGTCAGGGGCGTTGCTAATGATTGTATCAGGAATTACCTAACTAATAGAAAAACACAGTGTTTGATTAATTACCTTTTCTGAACCACTCCTCATGGAGGGTCCTCAAGGCTCATTTAGGCCACTTATTATTTCTTTTATATAGAACGACCTCCCACTGTGTTCTAATATACCTCATTTTATTTTGTTCGCGATGATACAAATATACTTTTTCCCACCCTGATCCTAATGTACTTGAACATAGAAATATGACCTTAAAGCTATTTCTAACTGGTTTCAAACTAAACAAATATCATTGAATGTTAAATAACTACTATATGAGTTTTAAAAATAAACACATTCAATAACCCGGCATTAAAGTGGACATAAAATTAGCACAACCTCTATCCAACAGTTCAAACTACTAAATTTCCCTTGGTATTCTTCTTGACAATAACCTGTCATGGAATTCTCATACAAACAAAACATTCAAAATTTCTCCAAATACTAATGGAATTATTCGTAAGTTAGAGTCCGTATCTCCCACAAAAATTCTCTTTCCCCTTTATAATTGTCTTATATTACGTACATTCATATGTTCTATGTCTTGGGCTGACCTACAACAGTGTATAGATTCACTTTTTCTGCTCAGAAACGAGCTACAGAATGTGCACCAACTCCCTGTGGTTGGCCCATACTGATCCCCTTTTTCATTCTCTTAAACCGTTGAAAGTCCCAAGATATTATAGGCTCCAACTTGCACTTTTAGTACCAATTCAACCATAAATTACTTCCAAACGATCTTATTGATGAGATTTCTTTACATTTCACTCTCACACCACCATTAATCAACCCGGAATGCTGATATTTCGTCATATAAAAATGTTCACCCTGTCCTGGCAAATACTACCCTTAAATCCATGGTCCCTTGTTTTGGTCTAATTTGCCATCCCACCTAAAACCCTCCCCCTCACTCATCTCGTTCAAAACAAACATTAAAAATACTTTTCATTCATACATGCTGACGTCAATTCTTAATTCTTTTGCTTTTTTCCCTTTCTTTTTTCTTTCTACTGTTCAACTTCTTCCCTTTATCGAATAGTCGGTCTTTCGTACTTCTGTTTCGTGTAGTGGTGTGTGTTCTTGCTTGTTTTGTTGCGTTAGTACCATATACATGTAAAATCTTAAAGAGGTCCATTGCACCCACTCTTCAATCACCCTCAAGGACAAAGAACCGTTCCTTTTCGATTTCAATACGCAGTGTAACTTGTCTAGATCCTGGAGCCTGTACCTCGTTTTCACCACGGGTGGCAGCAGGGATGACATTATTATTGACATTGTATATAATTGACATATATAATTTCCTATGCAGTATCACTGTTCTTATTATGTGAATTCCATTCATAGTGAATTTCATCATGTTTATAAACAGTTATCTAAAATCACATTTATCTTCTCATTGTAATCCATTTTTTATAATTATTTAAAAATTGTATGTTTTTTTTTTTTTTTTTTTTTTTAACAAATAAATATTATTGATTGAAATGGCCTGTTTTAAGATAAGGTAGGTGTTTAAGAATAGAATGTTTTCCACTTCATCCATGCGTGCTTTCTACAAAGGTTGCCCGTTTGTAATTTATTCTATTTTTTTAATCTTCATTCAATAAATTCGTGACCTCCATTACTTGGGTTATTGTTTAGGTGGGACCTACACGTGACGTGCTATTTCAATCATAAGTCTTAACCCTTGTCTTACCCAGGAAGGGGCGGAGGGGGACCACACCACCCGTGAACGTTCCTCTAAAAAAAAAGGTGGGTCAAAAATGACAAACACTTTCGTAAAAAGCTTCCAGGTATCATTTTCTCATCCTTTCCGGTTCTTTTAGCGAAACACCATGTTTAAGGTACACCTTCATCCGAGGTTGGGTATTCCGTCCAGTCTCAGGGTAGGGGTTTTGCCACCCAAGAAAAGTAATTTTTTAAAATTTTATTGATTTGATTGATTGATAATTTACATGTTTATGTAAAACTCGTCATTTGTCATCATTTATAGCTACAAACGCCGAAATCTCATATTCCTACTTTTTTTGTTGTGCAAAATTGATTTTCGTCTATTTTATGTAGCAAACGCCAATTTTACCAACTCGCGGAATTTATGATTTCATTTGACGCCATACTATTATGTTGGTACTTATTTTGGTATCAATGAAAGAAGAGCACCATAGTTTTGTCCTGGTATCAAATTACAAGCATCTGGTGCTTTATAACGATTTTTCGGGGTGGAATCCTCTTTGATCCTCTTTGTAAACCGTGTTACAAACAGGGGCTTAGTAAGGCGAGGTTAAACAGAGTTTAGTTGCCGGCAGTAGAATCTGCCCATTGTGGAGCATACCACAAGGCCCGATATTATCAACCTGAATAAACGAAACCAGAATCATGCATGTTTCTTACTTGACACAGAGCACAAAGCTCCTTTGACTTTCTGTCTTTCACAGGTATGTCCCTGTCTTTGTGCTTGTATACTCTTCGATACATCTTCGTCGTCCACTTACCAATCCCCCTGACAACATCAAAAGTCGATGGAAAGGTTATATAGTGCCATTCCCCCCTACTAATATCATGATTATACCCGTCGCACCTTTACATATGCTTTCACACCCAATTCCAATATAACACAGTGTTAATTCCATTTTAACATAAACATGTTATTGTGTTCTTCTCTAGTTTTCCAAGTCAAATGTCCACTATTTTCAACACTCGTCCTCAAGGCATTTCATATTTCCAATTGTGAAATATATGTTTTATTACCCAAAAAATATACGAAAATGTCAACATAGGCAGTTCAAATGTCCATTATGCTAACTAAATATCCATATTGTGAAATATACGTTTTACTAGCATATCAAAATAAGGCAGTTCAAATGTCCATATTGCTAACAAAATATCCAATTAGCTACCTCAATTTCCCATAATAGATGGTAGGGCAAACTACCAAATTATGGCAGTTTCGTAGTTCCCATCTAGGCACTACATGAAACCACTCTAAAGAAAGCAAATGTATATCTAATTTCCTAACAGCATTGTCTCCCCTGCTTCTAACTGCACATTAAGAGGCAATTTGAATTTGAATTGGTCTAAAAAATTCACATGTTATTGCCTCGGCATATCTGAACTCCAACAAGGGAGGCGCTATGTTCCTATGTATCTTATTGCAATACATTGTTGTTTTAAAGGGTTAACTCAACACAGCATTAGTTTTCAAACATTGCAAAAGCTTTAGTGTCAACTATATTAATCAAATCATAATAGAGTATAAAGAACATACATGTCCGGAGAAAAGCCAGGGGGCCTACTTCATTAAGGAGGAGTCCAGTCCTGGAGGTCCCTCGGCCCCGAGATAGACATTGACCACTGTCCACCATCACCCAAAGATACCCCATATTTTTGAAAAAGAACCCCATTTTCAGACAAAAAATAAGCAGTTTCTTATATGAAGGATCCCTGGGAGGCCCTCACGTCCACTACCTTAGGCCAACACCTTTGGATTAAGGACATTCTGTGTGCCCAGTTAATTAAATGTCCGGGTCTTTATGAGACCAGGCAAAAGGTTAAGATTTTCTACAATAGAGGTCTTAATGATGGGGCTATGCAAGAATTTCACAAATGAGGGGTCATTAGATTAAAAGTGTCAGTATTCTCAAAATTGGGGGCTTTGGGGACAATTTTGGTTCAATCCAAATACATGTAAATACATGGGGTTGTTATTTTGTTAAAATAATGGAGCTTTGGGGAAATAGCCAGCCTTAGAAATTGTTCTATGGAGCATAGATGCATCCTCCCCTAGTAGGACTTTACCCCTGCCCAGGGTAGGGTTTAATATGGTCTCAGGATCCACGACTGGACTTTTCGAATTTGGCATCTCAAATTTGAATAAGTTGGTCAAACAATTTAGCATTTGGGTCAGAAATCCTGGTACCGAGTATCTAGAGTACCCATATTTAGACACTAAATCTGTTTTTGGCAACAGTGCAAAAATGGTCACCCAAAGACTCTCAATTGTGGAATAACTCTTGACACCTTTTATCTAAAACCCCCAAGTTTTGGTGTACTTTGGCCTTCTCTTACCAAACCCCCCACATGTTTAACTCAGCACTGTAATGAAATCACTTGGTCTTGAAATCCGGCTTAAAGGCACTAAACCAATTTGTATGCTGCCTCCTCGGGATTTACTGTAAAAAAAAATCCTGAATTTGAGGGGTTTTGGTTGCCAAAGCAACAATTGCTCAAAAAAGATGGATAGTTTGGTGACCAGAAGTGCCAAACGTTGAATTTCTGTATCCTGAGGAGACGGTTAAACTTCTCATATAAATAGGAGTATCCCCACAATTTACAGCCCATTAGGATTCTTTTGGTTTGTAACTATTAATTTGATTATTAACCAGTTAAGACGTAAGCTTTGCATCATTTAAATATATTTGCATTCATTTTCAGCCTTACTAAGCTTTAAGATATTGCTATGAAGTACACCTGAAATATCGCCCTTTCTTGGTAAAGATCGGATATTGCCTACATTAACTCGGGGTTTTGAGACTAACTTGGATTAAAATTTACTCATTAAGTGCGTTCAAACAGGAGAACAATTTTAATATGAGCTTAATATACATTTGGCCATCTTTTAAAGGTGGTTTCATGTAGATGCCTAACGGGACTACGGACGAAACTGAAAACTAAGAGGCTTTACCTTGTATGCCCCCCGTCTAGTGAAACACCATGTTTAATAGTGGATTCAATTATCGTGCCTCAATAGTGAGAACCAGAACTGTCCGATCTAAGGTTTTCCTTGCAGAAGTGGGGCTGTCTGGCAGCAGATCAGGATACTACCTGTGGTTGTGGAACAGCACCACAGACAATGGAACCCTCTTTTGGTTCTGCCCACTGCTGGAGCAGCTGTGCACTGGCAAGGACCTTGCGGAATTCGGTGAAGTAGCCAGACATTGTACCCATCTCTTGCTGGATCATGTTTGAGAACCACGGTGTTTGGACCTATAAGAAGAAGAATTATTCACAGTTAAAAACAGTTCCTTCCTACTTGCACCACAAACCAATATGTTAATAAATACGTCTTGAAGTCAGGGACAAAGCGTTGTTGCCATAAAGTTTTCTTAAGATATGAAAACCTTTCCTACAGTCAACAAAGTATTACTTATGTTAAAAAATGGGTACAAGTTTCTGAAAAAGATTTGAATAGCCTTCTTTCGTTGTTTCTTTTCTGTTTTTATATAGTGTGAACATGTGGTAAAAAGAATACTGAGTCTATACTGTCGGTGGGGGGAAATTTCCCGTCCATGCAGTATCTCTCTTCAATCTCAATCCAGATAACAAATAAAGTATCGTAAAAATGGCTTACTGCCTTTTGCGAAACGAACCCACCCATGGATTACATCTTTATTCCGTTTGCACGGGTATGCATTAAAGCGTGGGGGGGGGGGGGGGGAGTTCGTTTGGTTTCTCAAAATACAGTAAACCTCCCGTGGCGGCGCAGGGGGGTGCATGGGGGGTGGGGGACCCCCATCTCTTCTATCTCCCCCAGTCCCCCCCGCATGGAAGAAATGACAGATTTTTCACTTTGCCAGCGTTTACCCCCCCCCCCCCCCCCGCCCCCCCCCCCCCGAAAATGAAGTCTGGGCGCCCCGCCCTGAAGCCAGGGGGTGTGGCTAGGACATGCAAATCCTCATAACAGCAACAGAACAGCATCAACTTCCGGAGTAACACGGGTGCTAGTCGTTTCAAAGACTTTAACGGTAGGAGGGCGAGCTCGGACGCATATCGAACGGTTCACACACAGACTTGACTAATATTTAAATCTAATTAAAAATATTTAAACTAAATTGACGTTATTGGAAAAATTACACTATTTGTGCACGGGGTTAATCCAACTAACCCCGACGGACTTTTTTAAGTCAATATGGTTCTTAAATTGTAATGATATTAATAATATTAAAAAAAACAAAAACGTTTTTTTTTTTAAAAGGTGATTTGCAAGTCAACTGGGAACTGAGGCTCCCGTAGAAAATACACGTAGCAGTTCCTAAATTACCGTTTGGAATCCCAATGCCCAATCGAGCAAGATGCGTTCGACCCCCCCCCCCCCCGACGTAGCCTCATAAATATACAGTGTCAATATAAACTTTAAGGAAATATGTCAAAAAAAGTACAAAAATTAAAAATTACATTAAAAAAATATGTACAATACTCACGAATGCCCGAAAAAATAACTACAATTTGATGTAAAATTAAAAAAAATAGGAGGCATTGTAATTTTTGCTTTTGACATACGAAGGACAAACGGGTGGATTTTTTCGCCATGTTTCATTGATCAAAAGCGCCCAATTTTGCTCTCCTCCTGACGTCAAAGTATGATGACCAATGATGGTGTGAAAATTAGATTTTTGTGTATGCAATGCAAAGTTACACTATGCCAACACTATTTTGGAGTATGAATCTCCGAATGGGTTATACGGCATGAGCTATGTAGATTCAACTCATCTTGTCACCAGAAGAAAAGTTTTGGACAGCTTCGATTACTTGGAGAGGAGACAGAAAAAGAAAATATTGTGGGCCGATTCACCTGTTTTCATGAACAAACTAAGATAATCTGGCTTTTCATGTTGGACATTTTTAGAAAGATAGTGGCAAAGACTTTTGTGTTCGATCAACGGCAGTGACATTACATGGAATACACTGAAGCAAATACGTTAGTCAGAATCTTTTGAGAGATAATGTAGCTCTACATGCGCTTACGTGATTTGAATGCTTTCCTTATAAGAATGAAAGGATTGATTTTTCTCTGCTCTCAGACTACATTTCAATAAAGGTTAACCAAATAGGTTCTTATAGATAGATATAGCAAAACGTTACGTATCTTTAGAAATACACCGTCTCGCATTTTTTGGCCGACCACAAAGAACCTAGAGTACCAACAATAGAAAGCAATGGCTGCCATCCGCTTCTTTCCACATACTTTGGGGGCGCTTTGCATAGACACTAATCGGTAGTGATACAATTAATGTATGTGTTGGAGGTGGCCAGGTGGAATAATAGTGTACCGGATCATTGTGGACGAGATACTCTTTTTTCCTCATAATGCATGCGCGCTTAGGTGAAAAGATGTAATCATTGAGGCGGTTTATTAGGCCAAGCATTAGTTATACCTGGAAATAGCTGATAACAAGCTTATTTTTCAGGATAGGTCCCGGATTGATAGAATAACATACTAAGTCTTCCCCAAAAATCCCCTGAGCTCTCTCCAAAATCCAAGATGGCGTCAAAATGGCCGCCCATTTCTATTTTATCATAACTTTCCAACAAGACAATTTGGGAAATACAAGTGTCTATATATCATGTTTTAAGCACAGATAATCTATACATGCCATTATTTTTAGACTTAAACTCACAATATCCACACTAAGATGGCGACCAAATGGCCGCCATTTCTGATTGTATCATAACTTATAAGTCGGCAAGTTTAGAAGCACAAATTAAGTGTCTAAAACATGTGTTTTACAAGCCCAAGAATCTATAATAGAAGCATTATTTAGGGTGTCCAAAACCCTAACGTATCCACAACCAAGATGGCTTTAAAACTTGTTCATCTTATTATCGTATCAAATGATGCAAAATAGAAGATTTGTCCGGTGTACAAACTATTTCAACCGTCATCTGGTGCACATCTTCAACACTAATGTCCATTTATATGGCACAATCTCTCATTTATCATTGACATCTAATAATGTCGGTGCAGTGATTGCAAATTTTGACCACACATTTTTTTGACTGTATCTTGATGTGTAGTCAGGGTGTATCAAAAAGATCCAAAATGTTTCTTGCAACTGCTACAATCATCAAGGATTTTAAGTCCAAAATCTCAGTGAAAGGTCCGTCCTTTAAAACAGCTAATAGTTTCATTCGTCATCGACCAGGTTTATAAGGCTTTAATTCCAGCTGGAGACTTGTAGAGGGCCTCGCATCTATATGATGTGGCTAATGGTTTGTGGCTCTCCATAACGCAGTTTGAAAGTAATTTGTACGGCCAATGCCCAGTTCTTAGTCTGTTGAGCTTGACCCTTGCTTACCTATCAACGTCGCAGTCCTTGGGGCTTGCTAGATGGGCTGTCCACTAACTCCTTTAGGTTCAAGGTA
>JAMKCH010062043.1:0-50096 GCA_023653785.1 Ophioderma brevispina
TGGTTTGAATTAAGCATAAAGTGTTCATGGAGAGTTCGTATATATCAAGCTGTCTGGTGGTGGGAGCGCGAGGGGGTATAGGTATAGGTATGTTCGCTTTCCAAAAAACATTTTTCCATGCAAATTTGATGGAAACAATTTGAAATAATGTTTTATAGGTATGATCAACAGTTTGTATATCCAAGCTGTCGGGGGGTGGGTGCGGGAGGGGGTGTCCGCCTCCTGCGCGAAGCGCCGAACCCTTGCACTTGTGGTCATATTTACTTTCCAAACCACATTTTCCGCATCTAACTTTGATATAAACACTTGAAATTTATAAGTGGTTCCACTTCAATTTTAGTATTATTAGCATTTTTCAAAAGTAAAATATAGTTTGATATGTATAAGTTTTGTTTTTAATTAAGCATAGTGTTTCATGCAGAATTTGTATATTCAGCTGTGCGGGGGTGGGTGCGGGAGTGGGTATCCCCCTCCCGCGCGAAGCGCAGACCCCTTCGCAATATTATTTGCTTTTCAAAATACATTCCCCATGCTTTTGATAAAACAATTTTGAAATTTATATGAGTTCACTTAAATTATAGGTCGATTAGCATGTTTAAAAAGTAAAATATAGTTGATAGGGTAAGTTTGTTTGAATTAAATCATAAAGTGTTCCTGGAGAGTTCGTAGATTCAAGCGTCGGGTGGGTTCGGGAGGGGGTATCCCCCTCCCGCGCGAAGCGCGAACCTTGCATGTTCAGCTTTCCAAACTTTTCCCATAGCAAATTTGATGAACCATTTGAAATAACTTATAGGTATGATGATCACAGTTTTTTAAAAAGTAAATATAAGTTGATGGGTTAGTTTTGTTTGAATTAAAGTCCCTAAACTGTTATGGAGAGTTTTGTATATAAAGCTGTCCGGGGTGGTGCGGGAGGGGGTTCCCCCTTCCTGCGCGAAGCGCAGACCCTTGCAATATTCGCTTTCCAAAACACTTTTTCCCAATATGAAAAGTGTCAGAACAACTTGATAAGTGGTCCACTCAACATTTGTCTATGCTTTTGAATGCTATATAGTATAGACCTGTATGAGCAGCTTTTAAAAAGTAAAATATATAGTTGGTGGGTTAAATTTTGTTTGAATTAAGCATATAATGTTCTCAGTTTCTTTATCAAGCTGTTTGGGGTGGGTGCGGGAGGGGATACCCCCCTCCCGCGCAAAGCGCGGACCCTTAATCTTCGTCTTTCCAAAACACATTTTCCCATGCAAATTTGATAGAAACAACTTGATAAGTTGGTTCACTTCCATGTGTAATAATATTATTTGCTTTATAATGCTTATTGGTATGATCAGCCAATTTAAAAAGTAAAATATATGTTTGATGGGTTAAGTTTGTGAATTCACATTAAGTGTTCTTCGAGAGTTTCTTATATCAAGCTTCCAAAACACTTTTCCCATGCAAATTTGATAGAAACAAAAATGAAATAATGCTTATAGGTATGATCAGCAGTTTTAAAAAGTGTAAAAATATAGTGTTGATGGTTAAGGTTTTTGTTTTAATTAGCATGAAGTGCCCTGCAAGTTCGGATGATCAAACTGTCTGCACTGTTACAATATAAACCAAGTTTTTACAGTTAGTTGCACTTTCGAGTCCCTTTTTACGTAAATTTTGGACGTTTAGAGTCCCGACCGTCAGTTAAAACGCTGTTTTATAACGATAGTTTTAAAGTGCGGGTTGGTTCGGGAGGGGGTTGTCCCTCCGAGCGGAACCCGGTTGCGATGTCTGCCTTTCAAAAACATTTTCCCATGCAAATTTGATAGAAACATTTTATATAATGCTAAAAAGTAAAATACAGTTGATGGGTTAACATTAACATTTGTTATGCAAGATGTCAATGGATCAATGTAGTACGTATATTCCAGCTGCCGGGGTGAGTGCGGCAAAGTGCGGAACCCTTGGAATATTCACTTTCCAAGCCAATTTCTCATGCAAATTTGATTGTACAATTTATTTTATAATGCATACCACGTTTGCAAAGAAAATCAAATTGTTTTTCTTATGTAATTGCCGCAATGCAGCCATGTGCCGCATACGCGATGCGGGTATGGGTGCGGGCGAACTTTGGAGAATTTAGTTTTCAAGGCTCTTTAAATTTCTACTTAATAGTTGATGGACCCATTTAAAATTCAAGTTATTTATAAAATACTAAAATAGGCCTACGTTGATTAAAAACAAGAAAAAACCCCTGAAACTGGTGTAAAGCTATTTGTGAAAAACACATCAAGGTTGGTGGCCCAGGCCGTTTCATGCATGCGTAAAGGTAATACAAGATTGGTCCTACGTTCAATGACAAATGGCTCAACCGAGAGCCCCACACTTAAATTAGTTCTATAATTATTAAACCGCTTTGATTTCGATTGTCATAACCCCTCCCTTTTGAAAATGCACCGACCCCTGGCGTTTATTGGAACAATACGGTATTTGGTTTTTTTTTCGGCAATTAGTCTTGACTTATAAGGGGTCTGTTTGGTGCAGTTCTGTGGAATGTTTGTTAAGAGATGTCTTTTTTTCGGAAATAAGGCCCACTTTGCATATTCTTCTTTGATTATCCTCGACCCGCAAAAATCTGTCTCGTCATCTTATTTGTGCTGTGCGACGTCCCATGGACGCCACTGTCAGAAACACCCTTTAAACACAAGCAAATGAGCCTTATGCACAAATGATCTGAATTTTATATAACAACACTGTTTTATTATGATTTTACTCAAATTGATTGGTTCAGGAGTTTGGAATGTCCAAATCACAATTACAATGGCAATTATAATTAATGCTTACAATAATGAAAATGATTACTGACACTTATTTTAATTAATGTTCAATTTTATGTGGTGACTATTGTCCAGAATTAAAAGAAGCGTTGCAGCTCAATGATATGTCCTCGCAGCGAAAACTCCAAAATGACAGCATGCAGCGTCATATAAATCCACGGGAAATAATTATAATCCATGGCAATCTCTCAGTCCTGAAGATAACTTTGCCCAGCAGTTCAAGACGATGCGTTTGTCTTCTACAACACTAATATTCTGCAGTACTTGCCACCAAAGGTCTGTCTGTGGCAATCGTCCACTTTAAGGACCACAAACTGAAATTCCTTTTTGATTCCAAAAACTGAAGTTCTTTTGGCCTCAAATAACAGAAGACAAAATATCTTAATTTTAAGATCCTGTGGTATCTATATTATCTATGGTATACTGCACTGATCTACCACACTGGAGGCCCACATATAGCTACTGGCAATTTAACTACTGGCAAATTTCTCTATCTGTATTTATGTTTTCCTGTTGTTAGGTTTTCTAATAATAACTATTACAACATCATCATACATTAACATAGCCTAACACTGTTTTGAATGACATCGTGGAAAACTATCTATTTTGCAATCTTGCACAATAACTTGGAAAATAATCAAACTATTTATAGTACTTAGCTCATCTAGCATGATATCTAAGCATAAACAACACCAGCACCATCTCAATAATAACTAAGAGTTTATGTGGATGAACATAATTGTCAGATAACCAGTATGGTTTTCGCAGTGGGAGAAATTAATTGCGAGCAAATGTTGGTTAAACTCTTTCATCATCTTTGCAACTCTCTTGATGATCGTAAATGTAATCTTGTAGATGGTATTTTCTTGGATTTCAGCTCTGCATTTTATGAAGTAGACCACAACATTTTACTCTCAAAACTCCATTCATTGGGTATCCGAGGTTTTCTTCAATGGATTCAAAACTTTCTCTTCAGGCGGAAGCAGTGGGCTGTTTTCAAGGGTGCAGTTTCATAGTGGTGTTCTGCAACCTCTGTTCCTCAGGGCTCTGTTCTTGGTCCTATTTAAATGTTTCTTCTCTCTTTCAGTTTGCAGATGATCACACAGCACTTTGTCGTCCTGTGTTTAGTGAAAGTGATCATGATCTTCTTCAGAATGATATTCACAACATTTTTAATTGGACTATTTTTAATAAGTTGCCTCTAATTCTAAATGCTCTGTTTTACACATGACGATCTAAGTCGCCTGATTATTGTGACAATTACACTATGGGTGAGAGTAAACTTGCTGAACTTAACAATTTCAAATTACTTGGTGTCACTTTCAGTAGGGATCTTTCCTTTGACTCTCATATAGCTGCGATTTCAAGTAAGGTTTCAATACTGTCTGGCTTCATCATCAGATGCACAAGAAATATGTCTTCTAATGCATTGATTAACCTCTTCAAAGCTCTCATCTTGCCCCGTATTATTTACTGTGCATGTATTTGGGCACCCCATCAAAGGAATCATTTGGATAGGTTAGAGAAAGTGCAACGGAAATTTACACGAATTTTATTCTTTAAGCGATCACCAAAGGCGAATGCCCGTCCACCTTACTTGAGCAGACTTCTTGATTTGAATCTAGTCAGGCTTGAAGATGCTTTCAAAATTCAAAGACTTGCTCTGGGTTTTAAGATTTTACATTATTTGGCCCCTGCTTCTTTGTTTGTTTGATTGCTTGATTCAACATAGCAAATTGCAGAGTACTAGGTTTTTGCACCAATCTGCAAGGACTTCTTTTCAAATGCATTATACATTTAGTGTTATGTAAAGCTATGCAACACACAACTTTGGATTATATGGTACTTCCATCAACGAATCGAAAAAACCATCTGCGTGACAATTTCAATTCAAACACAAATATAACATTCTGAAATCTCAGTTAACCATAGCTCCATGCCATGAAGTTATAATAACTCCATGGAATAACGCCACTAAAGATGTATTGCAGATTATGGTCGAAGGAAGTACATGCCGGAAAAGAATGCCCCTGAATAGAGTTTACAATTTGGAGATCGAAATGTGCAGAGATCTCTTCAGTCATTGACCTAGACACGTGGGACCTATTCTGCAAGCTCATACAGTAATCACTTTTGGACATTAAAGGGAATGGGATATGCCAAAAATCTGACCTCCCCAATAAGTTGCTGACTTCGCCATCCTTTCTCCCATATCACAAATCAAACAGTATCAGTTTTTTTGTTGATTGCCTTGGCCGATGTGAAGTTGTTACGTTTCTAATCGAACCTGGAGAGAAATTGATGTGTTCTATCATACAAGGATATGCGACCCAGAGACAATTGTAAACACAATTTATTTCTTCCAATGTTTATATCGTGACTGTTCCCACTGAAAGGAATGGGAATACCACGATATGCATGGTTTTGATCTGGGCCTATTGTTTGGATCGAGGTTGTTACTGACTGTTTGCATTAAAAGTGGCTGATGAAGCGTGTCATTTCGTTCAAAGACTGACCTACGATATGACGTCCATGGCCCAAGATTTCTACACTAAAAAAAACTGCAAATACTTTTACTGCAAACAGCTGCAAACATGGCAAAGAGAACTTAAGAAGCATTTCGAAGTGTCTTATTCGTCTGGAAGAACATTCGGCAATGCATTGACCTAATATCAAGACCTTCGCGATCGCGCCCCTCGGATTCAACTGGGCTCCTGGAAGTAGAGCTATATTGTAAGTACGGACTATGCAGGGTAGCAACAAAAATTGCTCTGAAATCTCAGTCGGTTTGAAATGAGGCATAGCGAACTGAGTGTACTTGATATGGCACAGGAGCAAGTAAGCATTACTGAAATAAAAATTACTTAACAGCAAATCTCTAAGCAACTTTTTACTCCGTGTTAGCTAGTCATTCGTACGCAATTTGCTGCAGTTGTGTTTTCAGATAGTGTCAGTACAGACATTTCGAAATACACGGCCTAGGACAAGACATTCACATTATACCTTCATTCACAGCTATTCACCTGCCAAAAACTGGTATAATATACACAGGTGGTCTGTTATGTCCTTATTCCTGGTATGTTAAACTGGACATTTTCAATACTAATATCCCAGAAATACTTATTGGTTTCAGGTTTATTTCCATCTCATTGACAGGTACAGGTACAATAATTATAAACATAGTAACAAATATCCTTAAAAGATGATCGTCATAATTAACAGGGTGAAAATTAATAGAATAGTATGCAAGAGGTGTTTATGCCACCCATGAAAGTCGTACCACAATTAACAACCAAATATTAAACCCTTATGTTGATAAGGCCATCAAAAAATGACAGAGAATAGTAAATTACAAGCAAAGGTGTAATAGAAATTAACTTGAAGGAAAATTATCACCCAAAGTATCAGGGAAACTATCTTTTTTAATTTGTATGAGGGTTGGGTTTGTAGGCATAGTTTCTTTTATATGAAATTTAGTGTCTACTATTACTATGCAGAAGAGTATCGAAAGAGTACGTATCATAATGCTTGGGTGGCAACCTGGCGTTGAGCTGCCTAGCAGTCTTTATGACAATTCATTCTGGACGATACTGGGGTATAATACTCATTTGTATTGACGGAAAAAAGGATAATTGAACATAGCTAGCTATCTCTAGGTACCAAGTTTGTTTTTTTTTTTTTTTTTTACCATAAGTATCGGGTGCTTATTAACGAATCTTGAAGGGGTTAAAGCGTGTTGCAAAAAAGCTTGGAATAAGATGTGGGTATTACACAACGTGTATTTTTTTTGAAGTTTAAGGATGATGAAATCAGCGACTTTTTTGCTAACACAATTGAGTGTATTTTTACTTGATAAGTCAGATTTTCATGACACTGATGACTGGAGCAAAAGGACTGAAAAAACTATAGGCCAGACTTTAGAAGGCTTGAAAAAACTAAGGACCAGGAATGCCAAATATTTGAGCAGCAGAAAAGCCCACTCCAGAAGTGCAAAGGACAAAACTCTTTTACCAAACATGGCTTTAAATCCACGACATCCGGGAGACTTCTGAGGTAGATAAAAAAGTATAAAACAAAAGGGCGATGGAATGGTGTTTGTTAAAAGAATTTGATAAACAGAAAAAGAACGCCGTCTACTTCTGAAATTAAATGGTAGAGGGCAGGCGGACAAGCGCCGCGTCTTGTTACAAAAGGACAAAAAAAAGGATGCAGAGACATGAGTCTCAGAACAAAGGAAATGCCCCCCGGACTGGTAAAAGATGTAGATGAGGAAGACATTTTGGGCTACTTTACGGATGTGCGAAGAGCGAGCAGGGGTTGAATTGGGAGCTGTCATGAGGTTAGACCACCTCTGGAAGAACTTGTGTATGTCTGGACGCCAGCAGAGCTGGTGTCTTTCCACATTCATGATCAACTTCCAATCTGAAGTTGTGGGGCAAGTCCAATCTTGGACTCTGCCAAGTATGTCATCATCGTCATTGCACACTATTCCACATCCTCAGTGGTTGTAGCTACCCATTACAAAGCGGGAGATACAACTGGCGCCTTGTCCAAACACTGAAAGCAATCTCCACAGGTCTGGCACCATACGTCGTAGAGGCAAACCAGAAAAAATCATCACACCTGAGAATCTGAACTCCATCTCTACAATAGCCTTTTACATAGCTGATGGTACAACCTATCGAAATCCAGTCTTACAATGCCAAAGACAGAGCCAACCAACATTCTAAGGCCAATGACTTGATATTCCTGATGGATGAGGAACACAAACAAATAGTGTTCAAGTTCCCTCCAGAAATCACTGAGACAACTAAGAGACCAGATATCACCACCTTTTCTACCAAAACAAAGACGGTGATCATCATAGAGCTGAATGCATATGCTAGAAAGAAGTGGAAATACCAAGATCTAGTGGCTGACTGTGAAAACAGAGGTTGGTCTACATACTACTTTCCAATAGACGTAGGAAGCAGAGGTTTCTGCAATACATCAATCAACATATGCCTGGCATCCTTGGGCAATCCTTAAGGAAAGAGAAAGGCTATAACCTTGATAACTGATACAGCAGCCAAAATTGCACTCAGAGCGAGTTATGTCATCTGGCTCAGCAGAAGCTCAAAGGCATTCAGACAGATGGAGCTACAAGCAACTTAAGCAATATACTCTGAGGGAAGTGGAATGGTTGAGCGCTCACATAACCAGATTTAACCCGCCAAAGTCTGGTCCAAAGCCTAGAGACCTCAGAACACACTAATCTAGACAAAGAGATCCTGCATAAGGTGAATTTTTCCCTACTAAGTCACCTTCCCAGAGAGATATACCAGGAGTGCTTATCTTAAAACGGATAAAAGTAGGCTCCGAAGGTGACAGCGCTGGTGTTCTACCAATGAACTATTCCCCATTCATAATGGAATGTTTCCAAGCCAATGGAAGTGTGTCTCAGTCATTCCAGTACATAAAAGGGATTCAAAATCCAAAACATTCATGTACCGCCTTATCTCCCTACTCAGTAATATCAGCAAAGGTTTGTAGGCAGTGTTACAGAATCAGCTTCAAAAGTGCTTGTTGCAGTACCATCCTATCTTAGACATTCCCTCTTGCTCTAATGCTCTGGACAAAGGATATGAAGTGTGTCTTATTGACCAAAACATCAAGAGTGCTTTCGACAAGGTATAAGATAAGCTAAGTTAACGGTCTCTGCTCCAAGCTGAAAATCATGGATGTCTCTTGCAAACCACTGCCTTGACCTGGATTGCAAGCTACATTTCCAACCGTTCTATCAAAGTGGTTCTAGCTGAGCAGTCTTCATCTACTCTGTCCATTAACGATTTTGTTCCCGATGGCGCTATTACTTTTGAACCATAACTATTCTCTGCCATATTCTCAACATGATAGCAGGGTTGCAACTGCAAGCTTGAATATAGACCTGGAGTGAATGAGAAACTGGGCAGAAAAATTGAAAGTGACTTTGAGGCAGCAAGAGTAAAACCTGGCCATCTCTAGAAAGACGAATCCAATAAGGACAGATCTATTTTTGGCTATACCAAACTGGCAGAAAATGATGAGGTGGAAATCCTAGGAATTACTGTAGACAGGAAGCTCACATGGACTAAGCACATCTCAAACTTCTCAGCCAGAGCCGGTCAGAATCTTGGACCTCTAAGGAACGTTGCTAACAAACTAGATGCCAAAGGGAGACCCACAGTGTACAAGATCCAGGTACGCAGCATCATGGAGAATGCATTCGTTACTCTGTATAAGTGTCTCTACCACCTTTCTAAAGCAAAGCTTTACGAATCACCGGAGTGAATGAACAGCAGATCAAATTGGAACTGAACGTCCCCTATAACAATAGACCTCAGGTGGCTGCCACTGCTGTGTCTATAAGATAAACACCAGCTAATGTCCACCAGACCTGAAGAAGATGCTTCTTTAGTCGTATGTGATCAGAAGTCGTTCGCACCAGTCTGTCCATGCCAAGACGTGCACTTATCGAACCAGCATGCAGCAGGATCTTCATTCACATTGCGAGCCATACCTGGAACAGTCTTCTAGAAGGTGCAGTTGTAGAAATCAGCAACAATGGCTTCCAGCTCTGCAAAAGTCGCATTAGCTTCCCACATTGTGACGTAGCAGAAAGAATTCTGCCTATTCTAGGCTGCTGTGTTAGGTGTTAGTTCCCGTAGTATTCCTTATTCAGATCAATTTAATACCCGACCTCAAAGTACTTGTGCTATTCAAAGTGTGACCCATACTTTTATGCATACATATCCAACATGCATGTCGTTCTTAGAAAGTCTCCAGAAATTTGGAATGGCCTTTGCCATTCCCGGCAAGATGGCCGCTAATCCGAAAGGTGGAAGACGTCTATTACAGTGCTTTGTTGCCCTATATTAATCCCCTGGGATTAAATCCACGACCTGGCATACCTGTTGTAGCTATTGCCCAACTTAGCATCTTATAAAAGTAAGGCGATTGTCGAACCACGTGTCTTGTCCTTCATTGCGATCAGAAAATGTTTAACATTTGAACAGATACCACTTCAGAGTGTGAGGATGACAGAATTCAAAGAATCCCTTTTATTCAGCCCACAAGACCTTTGACTCCAATCGGAATACGTCACTTATAAACCTCGGGCCAGTGGTTCTTCTGATCAAGTTTGGCTGCAGTCGGCCCAAGCGTTTGGGCAGGAGATACCAAAGTCCAAAACTTTAACCAAAACCTTTACCGGACATATTCTTACCATGTCTCTGTTGCCTAATTGCATTGTATAAATCTATTAATAACAAATGGCCCGGTATATATTCGGTAGTGCCCATGGGGTTAATGGGATTAATTCTCTTCAGAGAGGAGTGCTCATGGTTGTTGCCCATCTACTGGAAGTTTTACCGAAGTGGATTTCCCTAGATGTCCTTTCAAACGTCAACAGCTTCACACTAAACTCCACCCATATGGTGCCACGTCAGAAAGTCAGTAGAGATGTATGTTAGAGAGAACCCTAGAAGTATGTGGGAATTGTCCAGGATATGTGTGACGGAGCAAGTACCCGGTCGAGAGCAGTGTAGGCGTGACGTGCAAGTTCACAGTTAGAGTTGGTCTTCACCAAGGATCATCACTGAGCCCCTACCTTTTTGATATGATAGCTTATGATCATGGATGTGCTTGCGGGTGAGGAGGCGAACTAGTGTATGCTGTTTATAGATGATATTGTTCTATGTGACAACAATGGTGAAACAATGGAGAAGAATTTTGGAAGAGTGAAGAAAAAGCTATAGAAGACAGGGGTTGAAAATCAGTAGAAAGAAAACAGTACTTGAGATCATATGACATTAGTCTGCATGGATGGGAACTGATTGCAGATATAACCCATAGAGTTCAATCTGGATGGAAGAATTGGAAAAAAAGTCTCTGGTGTGTTATGTGACAAAAGAATAAATACAAAGACCAGGGAAAGGTGTATAAGACAGTACTAAAACTGGCCTTGTTGTATGGGACTGAGACTTGGGCAGTGAAGAAGGTACACGAGATGAAGCTTGATGCATTAGAAATGTGAATGCTTCGGTCCGGGCTTCGGTGGCTGTGCGGCTTCACCAAGAAGGATAAAGTTAGACATGATAACATCAGTGAGATTGCAAGTTGGAGAGCTATCCAAGAAGATTATACTCTTTCAATAATGATTTGCAGGAAATCCGAGTCTTGAGCAACTCAATGAAATGTACTATTTGGTTGCTGCCACCAAGTTGTACAAAACATACACAATATAAAACAAGAAAGACGCTGCGACCGGCCATCCAAGTCCACTTCTTTGGAACAATACTGGAAGAAGTCGAAAGGGGTTATTTACTTTGCAACCATAAGTAAGGACCTGTTTTGGTCTCCTGTGATTACCAAAATGGTTAAAAACTGCAGTCAGCGGACTAGGATTGCTCCGTCGAGCTGCATCCTATCTTGAGACAACTCAAAGAGGCTGTATATATAAATCCATGGTTCGATCTAACATGGAATATGCAAGCTCACCATGGTGTGGAGCAACACCCACTACACTATCCAAACCTAATGCAATCCAGAGACGTGCTATTTCCATTATCGGTATCCCTGAGTGAGAGTGAGCTCACCTCTCAACATATCCAACCATTGGGTCATTGCAGGGTAGTTGGAATTGCCACTCTTTTCCACCGCATGCTTTATGGACAAGCAACAGATCTCCTCAGCCAGCTGCTACCTGAGCTGCTTTCAATTGACCCTCGCCTTAGGCGCTCAGTCAGCTCTCATTACCTTGCTGTGAAAATTACAAGGTCCAACCTGCCCGCCTCCCACAGAAGATCATTTCTCCCATTCTTTGTAGGCTTATGGAACGCCTTCCTGCTCATGTAGCATCAACCAGGACTTCCAGAGCTTCAAAGGGAGGTTAATCGCTATCTTGGCGCCAATCCGTCGCGGTACTTAGACCTTGATTACCCTTGACATAAAAAATATGTATTGCTATTGGTCTTTGTAGCTGGGACTAGAGCGCCGACTCCATTAATTTAAGTTTAACCTAACCCAAACACGTCTCAAAAATTATTACTTCCAGTACATCTAATTTTCTCCTGGCGCTTGACCTGGTGGATGGGAAAGAAAGAACACGAAGTCTCATATTCATCATAATAGTTAATTTCTGCATTTCAAGTTCCAGTAGGAGATTGTGGCCTTATTGGCTAAGTTGCTTCCATGAAGTTCCATCTGATGCAAAGAGTCTTCGGTTCTATTCGCGTTGGGAGCGAATGACTTGCTGCGATTTATATAATGGGTTCTCATAAGTTCTGGATTCAATTGGTAAAGATCTATAGATTCCCCGTTCCTCAAGGTTCATTTAAATTTGGACATCAATCGGAGGGGTCGTCATGCCGTTGGTCTCGTGTACAAAGAATAAAGCAAAATTAACCTGATTATTGCATATTGTAAAAATATTGCCCATGCTTCTTCATAGGCTCAGGTGACCACAACCTACACTGTAAAAAAATACTCTAAATTTTACAGTAAATCCTGGCAGCAATTCTGCCAACAAATTACCGTAAAATTTACAGTATACTGTAAAAATTCATTTAATCAAAACGCTTAAAAACATATATATTTGGTGAGTAGAGATTGTGAATGTGTGGAGAATAAAAAAGCACTGACGAACACCCTAACTTAGTAGGCCTATCCACATTTTTTTACAGTGCATATACTGTAAAATTTACAGTTTGTTGTAAAATGTATTACATCAAACAGTAAAATATACAGTAAATTTGAATGAAAACTTGTAAAAGCTATATTTTTACGGAGTTTTGTTGGCAGAATTGCTGCCAGGATTTTCCTGTAAAATTTACAGTATTTTTCCCTGTATATTTTGGTACTTAATGGTATAATTGAAAAATTCATAGTAGTGTATAATATAATGATGTTGTTACTCATTAAATTTCGAATAAAGTCTTCACTTTTAGATTTTGTCATTATAGGCCTGGAAAATTGGACATAAAATTTACAGTATTTTCCTGTATTTCCAAATTACAGCTAAATACTGTTAAGTTTTGGGACGTTTTTACAGTATTTTCCTGTAAATTGCACTGTAATTTTTTACAGTGTATACACTTCGCATAGCCCCTAGACTCATATGGTGAAAAAGAAAGTTACCGGTGTGAAAGTAATCATAGTCCGGCAGATATCATAGTCCGGGCTCCATAAACTAATGTTGCGTGAAGAGTCAACTGAATCGATTGAATCGACTGAACCTATTATTCACCATTGTTCCCGGACTGTGAGCCCGGAGGACTATATCTCCTGCCCAGTGGCGTAGCTAGGATTTTCATATTGGGGGGGCCAGTGTCGCATCTCAACCGACAGAAAATGGGTAGGGTCCAGGGGCCCGCCTTAGGGCCCCTGTTGGGGTCCAGGGGCGAAGCCCCGGTGGGGGTCGAGGGTGCGAAGCCCCCTGAAAATTTTGGGTTTTATATGCTTTAAATGTCTTCTGAGGGCTAATTTTTGTACGATTTTGTAAAATTTATTGTCGCACGCTGTCCATTGAACTTTAACCTATACTTTGCCAAAAAAAAAAAAAAAAAAAAAAAAAAAAAAAAAAAAAAAAAAAAAAAAAAAAAAAAAAAAAAAAAAAAAAAAAAAAAAAAAAAAAAAAAAAAAAAAAAAAAAAAAAAAAAAAAAAAAAAAAAAAAAAAAAAAAAAAAACTTTAAAAATGGGTCCAAGTTTGAAAGACACCGACAATAGGCCTAATAATTTTTCAGCTTTGACGCTCTTTTTACGTTTTAAACGTTTTTTTTTTGTTACATTAATATTATAAGTGCAGCACAGTTCGATGTATACATACGGGTTGTTTTCTTGTACTTCCACCCCTTTTTTACAATTTTAGTATATACATATTTTTTTAAATATGGTTCAATGGCTGTGTCATCCCCGGTATTTCTATTATTTGTGTATTCAAATTCGAATACAAACGAATAATGTAACAGAGACATTCCATCAAGTATGACTTGAAAACAACCCATTCTCGCATTCAGGACCGTACGCAGGATTTATTTTTTTTTGGGGGGGGGGGGTGCGGGACTTCGAAAAAGTGGACTTTTTTTGTTAAAAGTGGACCTTTTTGTTAAAATTGGACCTAACCCCCCTAAAATGGTTCTTTTTGGACTTTTAGAACATCTAATCACCAAAAAGTGTACTTTCTTGCCAAAATTTCTCTAAATTTTTGACCTTTTATCAAAATTTTCAGCAAAAAGTGGCCCTTTTGCCCTTTTCGTTGAATTTGCGTACGGGCCTGCTCGCATTTCATCATGATCAGCCATCGATCGCATTCGAGATCGAAAACACTACGACATGCACTGAGTTGTATCAGCCATATTTCCTGCAAGTTCTTCAAATCTGACATGTGTCAGGATAGTCAACTTGAGTAGTCAGATCCTTCTCATTGGGTATGGTAGTCTCCAAAGTATAACATCAGATACCATCTGGTCTACAGCTCTGAAGCAGTGTTCAGCGCGAAACGAGTACATCTATGAGCGACATACTTGCGATTGGTGGGATTCATCCATAAATTGCGGCTTTCATTGGGTGGTTTCTCCTGCATGGGCAGCCTGGTGTATAGGCCTATGCCATCGAGAGTTTGAGAAGCGACGCTGCTTAGGCCTATTCTTTTTCATCGTCTATGTTTGAGCACCATATAGTAGAATATTTTCCACACAGGTCTGAAAAAGGCAATCTTGCTTGATTTGGAGATAATAACCAATTCCATCCTCTATATGGTCTAGGCCTAACTTGTAACATGCTGCTCAAACTTGACCCTTCCCTTTGACAGTCTTATTCTATTTCTGCCTTAAACAACAAAAATGCGGACCCTAGATATTTGTTGAAGTCATCCACTTCCTTGATGAAGGAACAATTTGAAACCATACATTCAGATTATGTTTTGTTTGGTTTATGTGTTGTTTTTGTTGTTGTTTTGCATTAACAGCATAGACCATCTTTAGCATCAGCCTCTTCTAGTGATGTTACTTAACAGTGTTTCTTAACCTGGGGGGTCGCGGACTTACACGAATGGGATCGCGAAGCTAAGTTAGAAAAGCAATCATGAAAAATAAGCTGCTTCTCTCCCAAAAAGGAAACAGTATTTACCAATGTCAAGTAAACCAACCCGATTGATCAGCATTAGCCCACAGCCGGTCGATTGGGCGCAAATTGGCTGACGTTTTGGGGGTATTATAACAAATTCTCGTGCCTATCATTTAGAAATAGGGTTAGTAGCTCCTGCGTCGAGGAAAGTACCTCAGCAGTAATGTGTGTATAATTGCTGTTATTACATAATTGATTGATTGAGAAGTAAAAAATCAGTAGGTCTATTAGCTTCTATAAGCTTCTATATGAGGTTTACCAGGTTTGAAGCGCACATGATGATACCCAATCTTGTCATAGAGGAAGCACAACTGATCGTACAGTGTTCGCAGCCCTGTGATCGCGATAGAGGGTGCCTATGTGTGTAGATGCTCCAACACTTCCCTGAAAACTTCTAAAACAGGCGATGTGATTTATGCCACCATTTTCTACATCAGATATTTTAAGTTTGAATTTATAATTATACGTGTTACGCCGTTTTTGGTATCTTGTTGTCGTTTTTGTATCGCCCCCTTGTATTCAACGAAATAAAATGAATTCAATAAAACGTCCGTTCCGCACCCCCTGGTCCTGAGTGAAGTATACAAATAAACGTGTCCAGAATTTCGTAACACCCCACCCCCAGGTTCAAGGACTTCCATGTTCTCTGTTTGGTATCATAGAATTCAGTCACATAAGGTGTTTGTTGTAATACGAGAGCAGAGCGTACGTCGCCCGCACGCGTGTGCTATGTGTGTGTGTAGTATGTGTGTGTGTACGTGTGTTATGCCTCGCGGCGAGTGTGTGTGCACTTTGTTTGCAACGCCTATTTCACTGAATATTTTTGATCCATCATGCTTTGTAGCATTGATGCCATAAAATAGTAGTCCATCCAGAAGGACCCTCGTTTCCCCCTTGTGGACCTATCCACCGAGCGCGCCAACGGCTTCGTTCTGGCGCACTCGGTGGATAGGTCACAGGGCGGAGTGAGGGTCCTTTCTGGATGGTCTTTCTGGATATTTCAACATCACCATATCACCATTACAGCCAATCTGGGTCAGCGGAGTCCCTATTAACGAGACGGCCCGCGTCTCGTTTTTCTTTCTGGGTGAATGAATTTCAAAATCATAAAGCATTCCTGGATTTTGTTGACCTTTCATTCTTTCCTTTCATTGCCTTTTCATTTTGTGCGGTCATGTCAGCAACGAAAAAAATAATTCGATTCTACGTATTATTATTATTATTTTATTCTGCGTCCTTGGCCTGTGTAATTTCTTATCACTCAAATAATCTCACTAACTATTGCATAATGGTAAATATAATTTCAAGCCGTGCTTGCCATCCTTGGAAGGGGTACTCAAGAAATACGCTGTACATCACACGCGTGCCTGCAATCAATATTTTTTTAATTATTACCAGGCACTTACTATTGAGTTACTGCTCTGAATGGTTAGAAGGCAGCATTAAATAGTGGAAGTTAAAGCAATATTAGCACATTTTTTTGAAGAGCGCCCCCAAATTTTCAAAATTTGGAGATTTTTACACGATTGCATTGGTAACTGGCTAGTAAACATATACATGTGGATGGTTAAGCTCGAAAATGTCTATGTGTCACAAACGAAGGGATTTTGTACTAGAATATATTCTCGGGGATCCCCCGATAATAATACAACGGCGCTGGCACGGCCTTCTAGTGTGAAATAGCCGGGAAATAGCGCCATGTACGTGTCTACGCTCATCCATTAGTTGTTGTAATAGTTCAGGCAAGCCAAGTTTGAAGTTATTTTTTCTCGAGGTGGCACTCTTCATCATCATGGACGGACATAAACGTAGCATTTTGTTCCAGCTCTGCCGTTAAGTCAATCTGGGATCCCATTCAATTACAAAATCGCGTATTTTGTGATAAATACGCATTTTTTTAGTATTCTCGTTCGCAGGTATAGTTTCCTAGACATTACCAACGTAACTGTGCAAAAATATCAAATTTTGAAAATTGGGGGCGCTCTTCAAAAAATGTGCTAATATTGCTTTAAAGACCAAGGGTGTGCGTAACATACGCCAGACTATGTGAAGTATGTGACCATGCGACCCACGTGCACGTTGCGCATTGGTGACGTTTCCCTGATATCTATATCACCATAGAGGAGCTCCACTTCATCTCGAGTGAAGGTGGACGTCACGTGTGGGTTCGCAGCCTTGACACTGACGTCCACTATTCCCGAAACACGCGTGCTCGCGCGCAACAGAGGCACACAAAAACGGTCATGATATATCGCATGTATAACGTTGAGAAAATGGACAACTTTTGGTCTGGGGTTGAGGACGCTGTTTACGCACATTGGTATCGTAATGCCGACTGCGTCCGAGTATGGCGTCCAATGATATATCCTTACGACCCCAGATGAATATGACTACCATCGGACGTCACCGCAAAAAAGGGAGGTAATGGTCGTTATCTGTTTTGTTACAATATATGAGCACTTTTCCCGTAACACAAGTAGGGTCCGCTCCGTGATTTTTGAAAAAAAATGGCATTTAACTCCAGAGCAATGGGCAGATGGGGATCCAAAAGCGATTGTCTCTCATATACAACTTCTCAAAACAATAGATGGAGTTAAATAAACAAACATAGGATAGAGAGCATACTCCACTCTCTCCACACACACACACACACACACCCCACAACACACACACCCTCACACACACACCCACATTCTCTCTCACAAGTGCATGTGTGTTGCTGTGGTGTCGAGCGCATACTCTAAAACGTATCATTCTTTGCCAGTGTTTTTTTTTCTGTAACCAACGTTAACATTTTATACCCATTCAAAACACAAGTTTAAAAACATTTGGATACAATCGCTTGATTAAACAAGATACTGAATATATACACAGTAATTCTCTTATCTTTAGTTCCTTTTGACTCGGTCACGTGGTGCTCCATTCACAAAAAGATTTCCGATAAGTTCTTTATCACCGGAACGGTTTTAACATCCGAGCAATGCGATTATTCCCATATATGGCACACACACCGGAAGTTTTCCGAAGCCTGTGGCCAATCAGCTGTGAGTTTCCTCACAAGACTATCACATTTCTTATTCATAAGGTCAGAGTCCATGCAATAGATCAACAGGTGAATGGCATTGAACATCAAGTGTGTACACTGTGTGATATATCGAGCACGGTCTTTTTTGTAGGTTAGTCTAATACCTAAGTGTATCCTTTGTATCGGTCTATAAACTCATCTGACATGGGCTACCCTTCTGAGTGAGTCATTGTCACTGAAGGCCAACCACAACTTTTTGGAATATACGGGATCCCTCTATATTTGGTTGTTGGCAGGCACCCGGTTACCCTGGTACTCCATCCGCCCCCGTCCCTACTTTCTTCATTCTCTCAACATCAAATTTTGGTAAGTCCAATTTCCTTTATCTTGCCTTTTTCAGAAATTTTTAAAAATTGTATGTTCTAAGTTTAATCAATTCAACCTTTGGGTGAAACTTTCTTGAACTAGCATGCCAATTTAATTTCATCGATTTGTAACGTATAGACTTCACATAATCTTCATCATCCATTTATTTTGGTCTTATTTTACTACTCTCTAATTATTACTTATGATTTAGTATGATCGCTAGCTATCTCTAAGTTATCTATCCCTTTATTTTTGTCATATTTTACTACTGTAATTTTTTTTATTTTTTTTATTTTTTTTATTTTTTTTATTTTTTTTATTTTTTTTATTTTTTGCTTTTTTAAACACATGCATCTAATTAACTGTTATAATTATTATGGCATGTAATCAAGGCTATACTATCATTGTAATCAGAAAATGACTTTTAATAATAAAATTGAAACGCTATTGCAAGTATTTAAAAGTGCTGATAAGGGACTGGTTCGGCTTTAACAGCGAGAAGTGGAATCATCAAGCTTTTGATCGCGCTGATTTGGGGGATATTTCGAGCAATTGGCTGAAGTTTCTTAGAATTTCGCGCCTGCGGTAAGCGATGAAAAGTATACTTCCGTTGGCTCCCTGCACTTTGAATGTGTGTGTATTTTAGAGCAATTTTAACATTCCCCTTCCGTGCACTCATGCACTGTATGCAATGATTACAAATTTTCATATGCGGGTATTGGTACATGCAACTAGTAGTCAAGTCAATGCTTTTTGAATTCGATTTACGAAGAGACACCAGGACATTTCCAGAAAGAATGCGCCCCCATTGGTTTCTAAACCCGTTTTTTTTAAATGTTTAACAATGCTTACTAGGGCATTAAAATTACAAAAGAAATGAATACCAAAAACAACGGATTTTGTGTAATTGTAGAAAAAAGATTATTTGTTATTTTCTTCGTTCACGACAAAAAATCCAAGCAGGATGATAGAATAGCAGGCTTGCTTTCCTTTTCCTATACTATTGATAATTGTGCAATAAATCGTTGAAGCGTTCTCGTTAGGTGTTCTACAAGTAATTGAGTCTAAATTTTAGATAAATTTGGTATCCCGTAAAATCCACTGCATCTACCGGCTCTAATGCCAAGAAGTGATTTCACTCTACTTTATTTTTTTTAGAGTGACTATAGGGACCACTCCGAAAAGTTTTTGTAATATCACCACACCTTTTGAAGGATATGGTTTAATAATGTGTGATCTAAAGCTACATCTATCTGAATAATATGAACGATTTATTCCCAAGTTAAGTTTTGAACCGAGACCGACTGGTTTATTGCACCAGCAAACGCAATGATCTCACATTACGGTGTGAACATAATTTTTCTCTTTAGTTCTTTTTGTCCTAATTTCTGACTTTGAGTGGGCAGCAGCATTTGAGATCCAGACTGTACTCATTGATTATGATTCTTTATCCGAAAACAATAATTACATCAGATATTTCACTTTAAACCTAAATGCTTGCCTCAGTTAGCTCCTCAATGCATTCATCGCTAAGAATTTATCGGGCGGTCACTTTAGTAACGGCGGGAGCGGTTGGTCGGGTTGGAGAGCGAGCAAGAGCCAAGGTGCAGTGACCATCACGGATCGCGTTTAGAAGGGTGGTGTAAGGGGCACACGGCCTCCAAATCGAGTATCGTCTATCTCATATAGAGAAAACCATCTAAAGCCTGAGTTAGGTTACATTATAGAATGATGGGTCATTTAATCGATGCACTTCAACCAGCCGGGATGAGGACAATGACGAGATTTCTGACACACGGTCTTCTACCGCGTACACCGCGAGTCCGGGATTCTGGTTTCTTGCAACGGATTTAAATCATCTAAATCAGCATGCCCGTGGAGCGCAAGTAAGGTTTATACACAAAAACTTGAATTATAAGCTTCAAAGATTTTATATCAGTTCTTAGTATTGAACACGATACAATAGTATTTTTAGTGTCGTTTTTTTTTTAAATTCTATTTACATTTAAACGATACAATCACACGTAGGTGAGGATATGGAACGCACTAGTGTGTAATATACCTTTGCTTGTGTGTGTCATCCAAACATGTCATATTTTGATAGGGACACACCACGTTATCAATGAAGTTCTAATCGTGCCTATCATCACTGCAGCAGTGACTCCATATTTCTACAAAACTAATGCAGCACTTTTATAACAAGTAATATCAATTTTTGTCTTTAATAACGTTGTTAGTTTGTATTATGCTCCATATGTACTTTCACAATGGTCTTCGCACCATATGCTTACGACTAGTTGACCAACTGTATACTAACTTTTTCTGGAACTGCTCTCTTTAGTACGATTGGTCTGAATTTCAACAATCTCAAAAGATCGTTAGCCACGCCAAGAACATTAAAGGAGGCCAAACTACTAAATTTTTGAAGCATATTTCCCTCGAGCAGTCATCTATTATGCGAGTGTAGGCCGGCATGTATATGATCTATTTTAAACACTCACAAGGTGAACTTGCACATGCTGGTAGATACTCACACCTATAGACCATTATTTTGCCGATAGACACCAAATTGGGAGAGAGTTTTATGGTGCGTGTTGACAGAATTACAACGCTATATTTCATCTAATGAGTGATGATTTATTTCTTATGAACTAAAATTAATGATGATTACAAACTGTATTCCAATGTAATTAAGAGACCAAAAACTCAAGGGGTGGTGATATCGGACGGGCCTCTTTTCGGCCCCTACCTGCGCTATGGATATGCCATGTGGATACGCCATATATGTGATATTATTATCAACAACCCATCTCTGATGTCAACATGGGCAAAAGGTATGGCTGGTAAACAAAAGCCAAAAAAACAAAAAGGATTTTCAAGTCACGACATGAAGAATACCTAAACCGTTACTTTTGAACATTTTCTCTTACCAAAGTCCAAAATGAAACTACTGAAATACTTTATTCCTGGAAGTTAGCCTTTTCAGTTTAGATGTTACATTGTGTTTGTTCCTCTTTAAATTTTCTTTGAATAATTTTTCGACCCTCCCATGAGCAGCTCTATCCTTCAACTTTCAAACAAAAAACACCCATTGAATTAAGCACTAAGTCCTTTTCTCAATGATTCGTTGTCAAACATCGATGAAATACCGTGAATTAATCTCTAAACCAACAGCTTCCTCATAATTCAGTACATATTTGAAGTCTTATCTCATGTATGTCAAGAATTCTTCAATTAGTTGCATTTCTAATTGTTGCATTAAAATGTTATGTAGTCCTCTCTCCTAATACTCTATAATTAATACTGTAAAGCTTGTCGGATAAATCCAAATTGTTGCTATGTACGTTAACCATTTACCTTATCGTTTAAAGCAGCCTAGTTTAGAAGATTCATGTAGATGCCCTGCGTATTATTCAAAGGCAAACTTCTTAAGGGCCCATCAGTGATTTGCTAAATCAGAATATCGAAAAATCTTGAAAAATCAGATTTTGCATTTTTTAATAGTTTAGGGATCCTAACATACTCAAAAGTTGTAGGACCAAAAGCAAACCTAATAAGGACAAAATCTAATATTAGTTTCTACTACTGTTCGTACGGACACTTTACTACAACACGTACTTCAATGGAGATTTTATATCATCATGTTTTGCTTGGAAAAATTCTTATGAAATTCTACAGACTTAGCTTCACTTCTAATATTCCGCAAATATAAATATAAATATTTTGGCTCTTTCCGGTGAATCATCTTATATGTCTTTAAATGTAAGGCCATTCATTCTGAATGAGTCACATAGTGGCTAACACAATTTGCTTAGCTTTGTATCAACATATGTTACAAAGTATATTGTCCATGTGGATGAAGTTTCGTGATACACCATCACAAACGAATTGCACATTACGGGTATTCCCAATGTATGAAATGAAATGTATTTAAAATAAAACGATATTGTTAATAAGTACTTATTAGATTAGTGAAAACCACTGTCCTTTACTAATGTAATGTAAAGACTTGTAAAGACAAATGTTTTTTATTTGATTGAACAACCATAAACATAATTGAATATCCTTGTAACTTTCAGTTCTGGCCTGCTACCGAATTCTTTTTGTAGGGCTAAACCGTGTAAATTCATAATTTATTGTCATCGTGAAGTGACGGAACTTTTAGCCGTTGTTTGGCGATCAGATTTGAAAATTTGTTTTCTTTGCTAGATGATATTGATCACTTAGCAATAATACTGTTATGTAATGTGAGACAAATTACACAATGAGTAAAACTATATTTTACACGCCCACTAGAAGCAAAGTTTGAGAAAAATATGATAATCTAAGTCTACTTAACACTGCACTTAAAAATAGAGGTAGTCAAATTTGACCCCAATGACACAGTTACTATACACCAACTAGTAAGTCAAAAGTTTTGACTAACATACAGTATTTGTGCTTATTCTAGTCATTATGAATGTAAACGGTTTATAAATGACTACAAATTAGTACATAAAGACTTCATAGTAGTCAATTTTGACTACAATGTGCTGGTTATATTTGGAACGTCATCGGGGTCAATTTGGCTTACCCATTTTTAGTTGTAGAATATGGAACTATAATAATATCTCACGAAGTAGTCTGGTTCATTTAGCCTGTCGAATTCGGCAGAAGAACAGTTAGTGTACCACGCAGTATAAATGATAGTAAGAAATATATTAATACTATTTGAAGAATTTATTTATATAAGTCTGAAAGTGAAATTGTTACACGTTTAGGATCACCAATAAACTACCGGCTGTACACCATACCCACCCGCGTCGACATCATATGATTAACGAACTTTTAAATCTGATTCTCTCTCTTCTTGATGCGGATAGATAACGCCAACACTCGTTCGGTTTTTAACTTCAATTAGTTCAAAGCTATTTCTCTACCACTATGAACACCCACTGAAATTTCCTAGGTTAAGGTTGTTTCATTTGTTTTTTTAAAAACAGCTCCTAAGACGCTATCATCTAACAACGTACCATGCCTGTTCTAATGAGTACTCCGTCACCAACATCGTGTGATAGTTCATCATGTGCGCACCAGCAGAAAGGTTACGTCTCCGACCATGGTTGGAGAAGATGATGAAGACAAAGTAATCCCTGTTTTAGATGGCTGGACAACAGAGTAGAATATGAAAATACCATGGAAAACACGCAGCTAGACCGGCCTGGACGCGAATGAAAGACGTCCTCGCTCTTCAAGGAAGGGCCATACATACAATAAGTTGTATTGTTGCAGTTTGTTCAGATGAAATTGCTTGATGCTCATGTGTCAGCAGTCCGTACTTTACTCGGTTCTTTTAACATCAGCTAGAACATCAGCAAACCTCACTTTTTGGTTACTGGTCAAAGATTCTTCTTTCTGCTCGGGCATTGTCATAAAATTCTTGTTTTACCGTCACGAACCTCTTCAGAATGTTGCATATTGTAATATGAAAAGTCCTAGGCAATAAAAGTGAGTTCCATATTTGTGACCTACTTAGGTCATTTGAGCACCCGTAAACAAAAACATAAGAATTGTTTGCTTTGCTTGGTTTATTTCTTCTTTACCATGGGTAACTCATCAGTGACCAATACAGTAGGCCCCTGTTTTTTTTCCTGCCTGTCCTCTTAAATTTTTGACATAGAATTTTATCACTGCAAATCTTATGACTGTCCATAATTTTGTATTGGCGTATGTAACTGTATTTTCATAATTACCTGCGACAGATGGTCTGAGTTAAACAATCTGCATAATACCAATTATTTATTTAATTCTTTTTTGTTTTTTTTTTTTGAGGGGAAGCTTTGCTTTTTTTTGTTTGTGTTTGTAAATTGATTTGTTTTTTAAAATTTTGTATCTGGAATTTTTGTAATGTCCATGACATTATATGCTAATTTTAGGGAATTTCAAATTCAACTTCAGTAAAGTTTTGTATGTAACAATACCCCTAACGTCTTTAATGCCATCGAAACGAACTTAAATGGTACTAAGAGGTACACTTACAATCCAATCTATTAATAACAGAGTAAGATGAAGTAAAAAACCGAGATTCATATTTGAAGAAAAAAAGCAAGAGATTAGCTGTACCTAGTGCCACAATTTACTCCAATTAGGCACCACCTACACAAACCGGCAACCCTTACTACTGCGGTCTCTGAATGTATGGGGTTACCAATCAATATTTAAGCAATTCTAACGTATCCTTCACGATGAAAAGTTTTGACTAACAGTATGTACAAAATACCATTTTAATTCCAGCGATTTCAAGGATCAGATTGAGGATTTGAATACGGCCTATTTGGTAAAACGTGGGTCGAAGGTTCCAGTTAATATGGGTGCCTACTAAGCGGCTGGATTGTATTATGGTATATTTTTCACCTTCATTGCGACGATATTAGAGCAAATGTCCCTTTATTCCTGCGATATAAGTATACAGTGGTTAAAGGCACCATCAGTGAATTGCTAAAATCGAAATAAAAAATAATGATCCAAAACAGAATTGTTGCTGCCTGTAAAAAGATTAAGCTCCCTAACATACCCTACCAGTTTAACCCCCACAGCAACCTAATAAGAATAATTGATATTAGTGATATATTACATAATTCAGTGGAAATTCAGACTTTGAAAAACTGCTGTTCTCTACTTTTGTCAATTTTTTTTTTTTTTTTTTTTTTTTTTTTTTTTTTAATTTATAGACTTATTCTTTACTTTAAAGCTATTAGTCCTATTAGGTGAATCATGATAGTGGCTTTATGGCATTTTTAAGATAACCTCGCCGTTTCACTTATATTTCTCAAAAAACAAAAAACTTCTATTATCAACGAAAAAAAATTGCGTGATTAGCCAATTCCCATTTCGTGAATTATTTAAGCACATTTTGCCAGAAAATATGTCAAAAGAATGAAGTCTAATTGAGGAATTTTCAAAGTGCAGCGCGTGAACAAAGTGTATCAATCATATTCAAAAGATAGCTAGAGATGGGGACAAGAGGAAATCAGTGTAATATAGAATGTCCTTTAAAGTTTTTCCTCAGCATCCAAACGCGTCCTTCATTGATACCAAAAAGAAATCCATCTATCTTTTTAGGACCATATGAACTAAACCGAACAGGTTAGTAAAATCCAAGAGGAAAAACCTTATAGAGAATGATGATAATAATATTTATTTTATTCTGATTCTAAGTAGTTTATCATAACAGACATTTGCTTACCCAATGAAAGTGGCATTTGAGTAATTCATTTCATGAGATGATATACAGAAAAAAAAATATTATATTTCTTCAGAATAAATTTCATTCTTTGGATTTGTCCCATCAAGTACCATGAATGCGTAACTAGATGCCATTCCCTATCCCAAAGAGAAATGGAAAGAAAAGCAAATACCTAGAAAAGTTCGACAAGTGTCATTTCTTCTTTCCTATGAAGTGAGGAGGAATTGTGCAATAAGAAGTGAACATATTCATGAAAGGTCATAAAGCAAGAATTAGAGAATTTTAATTTCTGTTTTTCCTCATTCTAAACTGGCGCCTCATTCGATGTAAACCCATCTTTTGTCTTTCGCATAAAGTAACTAGTGGGTAAGCTGAATTTCGTTTTGAAGTATAAAAGGACCAATATTTTAGCAATTATTTGAAGGCTTATGAATCACTTTGGAATGTGGGTACCCTGGAGTTGAGTGTGACGCGTGGGTGGTTTTTTATTTGAATAAATCTAAAGTGAAGTAGTCACGGGACCGGGCCACCGTGTAGTTTTTGCGTGGGCACTGATTTACCCAGCGATGCCCAACCGATAATGCCTGTAGTATTATACATATGTACGTGTACCAAGGTTGCAAGATTCTTGGCCGATTGCGAAATACTGTCTTTGATCAGACTTTTCTCATCCAAATGTTTATCCACTGAACGATCAACAATCCATGTAAGTTTCATTTAAATGTAATAATACCCAAAATTGAACTATTTATCATGAAAAGCGACCGATTCTTGTTAAAAAGGCGTCGTTTTGCGACATATGTAAGTGTACATGGACTCAAGCATTTAGTTCTTGGCTACAACGGCCCACATTCACATGGTACTGGCGCTTGGAGGTCCGGTGCAAACTCTTACTGGTACTTTCTGCTATGTTATATAGTATTTGTACGTAAGTGCACAGTTAAAGAGATGTAATTTGCTTTCATGTATGCATTGTGAGTTTTGCAGGCACATGTTTATTCATTTTGTCAATAAAGTTTTTGTAGAATGTAGAAAAGTAATTGATTCAGTCATGTCAGTGCATGACATAGAAACAGATAAATAACATAAAATTTGACTTTGTGTAATATTCGATCACAAAATTGTCAACTACTTTATCCATTGTATTGGATTGTTTTTTTTTTAGAAAAAAAAAACAAAATAACGAAATTTGTACCAATATTTACCCGGGTATAATTCCCCGCATTCAGAAAAGAATGATTGAACACATTAAAATAGCTCGATTTCAGGGTCGTCTTTAAAGTAGTAATGAGAACCTAAAATTCTTGTGCATTTCTAGTTCTTTCAAGTTCACGGATTGTCAAAAATATGGGTATAAATACATCTCATCTCTGTTAATAAATTACGGAAGATCAATATTGATTGTTAGGGTATTGTTACGATAAAAAAGAATGCAAACAACAAACAACGGGCATTCCCCCAAATTGTGCAAGAGTGCGAAGGATACCTCATGATCACGGGGTTGTACTCAACGGGATTGAAGTTCTAAAGGGATTCCCAAAACTCCCACGCGCACGTGGAGTACCCAAAGGCCGGCCGGTAAATAACATGTGTTTTCTAAATTGAAGATAACATTTTGTTCTCACCATGTACATACATGTGCAAAGTTCAATTTTGAAGTATTTTATTTAAACTATCATTTTCTTCCATATAAAATACTTTCTGGCATCTAAGTGCATATCAACGTATCTACAAGCTTAGTGGAAGGTTGACAATGAATAAATAGTTCAAAAAGAGTTAAAACTGGTATTGATGTTTTTCTGACTTTACAAATATACATTTATATTTACATATTTATATTGTCAATTTATTAATGTCCGTGTTGCGAATAAGAGAAGACTTTGAAATCAAATTTGTAGTAGTGGCATTTTGCTTGTTTAAAGTGGGGTATAATAACAAGTGAAAAGTTATATTTTGTACTTTTGTTTGATTGCATAATCTTTCTTCAAAATTAGCCCTGGAATATCCGGGTTGGTTTGCGTTGCCTGCGAATTATTTATTCTCCCGGGGCTTCTTGCCCGCCCACCTTGGAAAGGGTACCCAATTGCATAATTTCATAGGATGAATTAACAGAAAATATGTTTACTACGGCTTGCAGGAAGTACTAAGCTGAGTTGGATAGGGTGCAAGATTTAGTAAAAATACACCCACACCAAATTCAAGTATCAAATTATAAAAATTAGAAATCGAAGCTGATTTGGCGAAATAGTAGTTAAGTGTCCTTTGAAAAGCGAAATTAACTCCTTTTGGTTGTTACACTTAAATATGATTCATGTCTTAGCAAGTGACTCAAATGGTATACATTGATAAAATAACTGATGATTATGGAGAGCCATGCAAAAATTTATGAGGTAGGAGCATTGTGGTCCTGCCCTATGTAGGATTTATTTCTTTTACATCAGTGCAGGTACCCTCAAGTTTCTTATTAAAATAGGCTGTCAGAGATTCACTCAAAACCATTCTTGTACAACTCCTTAATTATCTGTTATGTATATGCTGGAAAAAATGCCAAATTTCCCGGGAACACAATCAAAATTTCCCTTCAAGATTGCAAAATTTCCCTTCAATTCTTATGTATTTCTTTATTTACATGACTACAATTTCCCTCCAAATAGTAAGATTTCCCTGGAACCAGGTTCCCAAGTTCCGCACTTTTTCCAGACATAATAATTTGAGTCACTTGCAGAGACATGAATCATATTTAAGTGTAACAACCAAAAGAAGTTAAAATTCGCTTTTCAAAGGATACTTACTACTATTTTGCCAAATAGTGCAACTAGTAATTTCCTTTAAAAATAATTACTATAACTCGTTTTATTAAATTCAAATAACTCATTTTCTGGGTAGGGATTTGACTTATAATTCAAAAGTTGCAATTACTTTAATATGATTTTTTAAAACACTTAATTTTAAGGGGGTTAACTTGTGATGTTTAGTAAAAGGTAACTTAGATTTCTCTTTATTTGTTAAATTAATTTTGTGACTTGCTTAATATAGAAATTACTTTTAAAACTTTAAGGCAACTTGTTCTGACACTTTGATTATAGCAACTTCTCGAATAATTTGGAAGACTCATAGTCTTTAGAAATCCTTAGAAACAATTAAGAAACAGCTTGTTCGTAGATTATAGATTAGAATGTCTTCTAAGAAGTTTAAACAATCGTTTAAAATGAAGATTGACAATAGAATGCGTAAAAAAGCGAATGTAAAATTAATTATTTCACATTTTCTAACGAAGACAGCTGTTGCTTAATTTCTAAGGCAAGCTGCTAAGTTGTACACACAAATTGCATTGTAGAAAACACAGGCAAAATTTGTATTAAATGTAGTTTTGAGAAAATTTAACAGAATAAGCAACAAATTATACCATTCTATGACTTGAATAGCTATTCTAAAAAACAATACGAACGCCAAGCAATAATAAGAAAAGAACACTAACACGCATTCTTACAGACACATGACAAAACGATTGACACACATTTCATGGTTAACTTGCATTGTTAAATTTCGAGTACAGAAAATCGCATCCCCGAGCAATCTGAGATTTTCTAATTCAGTGTATTATACTGTAATGTTATCACAGGGGGACGAACATTCCTGTGGTCGATTGTGCTGAGGTGAAGAAACTTCCTTGTATAGCAAATTGTATATGACTAATACTAATAATGCTATGTCTTCCATTGAGAATACTAAAACAGCTGGAGTCTTTCACCATATCTGGCGTTTGATTCTCGCTTAACAATCATGTCCAATTCATCCTGTGGTTCCACAAAAAGTTGGTTGACCTTAGGCTTGAAAAAATGCATGTGTAACAAGATCTTGTAGAAAAAATTGAGAAGATGCATTTTAAAAACCTTGGCCTTGTACGTGACAGGTGGTCCATGAGGTGCGGAGTAATTTGTGGTTAGAAATATCTTGAAGTACGCGCGTGATTCAGATGCCATTAATAATCCGTTAAATCTCTTTGATACAGTTTTGGCGGACAATTTCAGGCAAAAGAAAGAAAAAGAAAATCAATGGGTTTATACATACCAAGTCGAAGATATCGGTATATCCATGTGTTTTTTATGCAAAATGTTCTAATATTGTATGTTCAGCTTCGACTCAAACTCAGTTTTAATTATTCATTTGAAAACTGATTTACATCTTTTAAAATATGTGAAAAGCGTTTTTGCATCATATGACCTAAATGTTTCCCATTTTTGACAGTAACAATAAATCCCTAAAGGTCATTTGTAGTCAATGTAGTTTGACAGCAATGAAATACGGGGATCAGCAACCCTATTTACAACCCGCCACTGGTCCCCTGCATTGTTGAGCTTATTTTGAAAATATAAAATATTTGGGCTGGAAAATCTATTACTACTTTTGTGATATTTTAAAGATGTTATTACAAAACAATCAAAACTGAGTCAAGTAGCTTACTGAACACATAACAGTAACAATCTAAACGAAAGAACCCCTTCTTATTGCCATTTTTTTCAATTGTTTTCTCCAGAAAAATACGACCCTGTTACTGACGAACCAAAGGCAAACCCCAAGATCTGGAAAGCTAATTTTCGATGTGCTATCAACTCTTTGCCTGATATTGAAGAACTCAAAGACCAAGGGAAAACAAAAGGAAATGATGCTTTTAAAGTATACAGACTCAACCCGAAGAAACCAAAGAAATCCAAAACAGGTAACTATCAATGAATCGCTTAAAATCGTATATAAGTTCAGGAAACCATTGCCCATTTTATATTATAAGCTCACTTGAATTGAGGAGGTAGACCTAATTTACATTCATTTTGATAGTTATTATTAAAAAGATTGCTTTTTTATTACAAATTACAAATATTCAATCACTTATATAAATTATAGTACGTGTCCATTTCAACTTTTGACATTCAAAATATCTGCATAATTTTAAGCAAAATTTTGATGTTCAACATATATTGTAAATTGTAGTATTGCATATACTGAATTGTTTTTATTTCATGTAAAATCAATCATTGCCTTTATTTTCCATTATTCCAATACTAACAGAGAAATCCGGTTTGGCTGTAATTTCCTATTTTCTTTCTGTATGTAGCATGTCACTTTATAAGGATAGTGCCAGATTTGGTTCCGTGTTATTTTTGTCTCGTGTTTATAATTTTCTTAAATGAAGAGCATAATAATTACACTTCACTGGAGTACTCGCTTTCTCCCATTGCACTGTGTGAAATGATTTGTGAGAGTGACAGGTGTTTCCGTCTGATAGAGAGATATTAATATTTCTATGTAAATATTAAAGTAAATAAAAACCTGTCACCGATTACGGTGATACAGGCCTAAACCATGTTTAGTTAGGCTAACTTACAAAGGAGTGGCAAATTATCAACAGTTAGAAATACGTATAATCAGAGAGAGAGAGAGAGTGTCGGTCAATATGAATAAGTTGTGGTAAATTGCCCTCTAGATAATTTTAATGCATCTGAGGAGTAAATATTGGGGTTACTAATATTTTATTATCAAATTCTGAGGAAGAAAAAAGTAGTTTATGAATTAACTGATGTTATAATTTGAATAACTCGTCTCGTGTGTATTTTTGGGTAATTCCTCTTCTGCTTCACTGTGTAATAATGTTACTTCCATGTTCAAATTTATTTTTTTTTTTAACAAAGACCAAATCAACTGTTGTTAGAAGACCAAAAACTCACAGAAATAGCAAACCCAGGACAAAAGTGCAAAACAGACAAATACCGCCTGAGGTAAGACCCAGTTCGTTTTTAAATAATTTATTTTTTTAAGGAAAATAACCACAAGAGTAACTAGTTAAAATTGGATTTTGTTTTCTACTGTACTAACAAAATAATTAATGGCATATTTGAAATTATTGTTTTGATTTTTTTTTAGACTTCATCAAGACTTTCGATAACATGTGACAGTGTTATTGGTGCTGCCTGTTCTCAACCGCCGCCACCAGCATATGATACTGTAATACGTGAACGCACAGAACACAGATTCCCATTACCATGTAGACCTATTGAAACCATAGTGCGACCGCATCCTTCGCATAGTCTTCCAGGTCATAGTCATAGTCTTCCAAGTCAGAGTCATAGTCATAGTCTTCCAAATCACACAGGTTAGTTTGTATCCACAGTGGTTTGTATCTAAAATGATACAAATCAAATATGACTATTTTTATTTAATGTAACATACTGATATACTAATTGGTGAATAGATGATTAGCTACATACCCACGTATTATTGTAATATCACTTTAGTATTAATATAATATTATTGTTTTCATTCAACAGAATGCTGTCCGCTTCCCCCTACATCGTTCGATCTCCCCCCTTATCCAGCTGGTCACCATCATGTCACCTCGAGGATATCCCCGGTCCCCACTCCCAGTACCCCCCAACCCCATTTCCACCGCAATCCAGTCCAATGTCCACTCCAAGCCAGGTATCCTCCCCAGTCTTCACGTACCCAACGACGGCACTGTTTTCAATGCACGGGAGAATTCCTGCGCCTCTGAATATCAAACAAGAACCAAATTCACCATACAACGATGGTAGGTATTGGGAAATTTATCAATTAAAATATAGTTTTAATAATTTTTAGCACAAAATGGTAATTACGATATCCTAGTTTAACCCTTTAGCTCTGTAGGGACTTAAGTAGCTGATGAGGTAATTTTTTTAAAAACTTGTTCAAAAATATTAAAATTAGGCATTCTTTTAGTTATATTCGGAATCAGCGTGAAAATGTTGATAAATAAGCATAGTCTTAGTCAGTGGTTTTTTTTAATGGCTTCCAAAAGGACCGGGAAGATCCTTGAAATGGTTATACACTGTTTGAATGAACGAACTCCCAACTTTCACTGATATGAAAGGGAAGTTACAAAGTGCAGTCAAATTGGTCTTTGTAGTACAGTTCAAAGAAAAGAGCCATCTAAGTGATGAAAGCGAGAGGAGTTGTCTAAAGAGCCATTTGTTAGAGGAGCGATACGTCACCCGCTGAATTGTCGCTTGGAGCCCGTTTTTCCACGAATTTAACCTATGTTTAGGGAAGATACTATCTGATAGGGTATAACTTCCTCGGTTCACTTCCTTCCCGACAGACAAGGGACGGATGTTATCCAAAGCTAGCAAGCACTAATTCAACTTTAGTCCACATGTTATGCATTTAGATTTGATATAAATACTGCATGTGTTATTATTATTATTGTTGTTGTTGTTATTTTTAAAATTTTATTAATTTTGCTATTACGAATGCTGGTATTATTATTACCATAATTACTATTAATTTTCAAGATATTATTATTATTATCATTATAACACATCATCATCGTCATCGTCGTCGTCATCATCATCATCATCATAATCTTTATTATTATTATTATAAGTATTATTTCATTGTTATTTATTATTTACTTATTCTCAGATGTTACAAGTGAAAGCAGTGGTAGTATGACGGACGAAGAGATAGTTGATGTAAGTATTTTAAGAGACATCCAGGGATTTCATGGAAAGGGCGCCCTCAATTTTCTGACAAAGCCAAAATTTTGGATGTGTACTCACAGCCTACGTCCGAATTAACAGATGCCCTCGTACGAATAAGACAACTTTATTTTTGTTATGAAATTAGAACGTTTTTGTATAAAATGTCCGGATCTGGACGATTAAATTTTACCAAAGTAGCCTTATGGCGCAAAGAAATGGAAATTGATTGTTACAATCAATTGTCAATTCCAATATATAGACCGTATTCAATATGACGTCAGCCACCAGACATGTTGGAGAACAAGATGCATACATTCCAGGACTACAATACATTAAGCTGTCAATCGATCCATGTTTAGCGATTGCACAGTGATCATTGACAGGTGAATGTATTGTAGTACTGGAATGCGTCTATCTTGTCCACCAACATGGCTGGCTATTGAATACAGTCTAAATAGGTTTATTTTGCGCTTCTCCATAGAACTAGGGGCAAACTAAGAAGCGATCATGATCACCACAGAATCACTTAATATCACTTGAATGTCTTTAGAAAGTTAAGCTTAAATAAGTCAAGGTGCAAGCTATTATGTTTATATTTCTGTTCACATACTATTTAGCCTTACCCTAACATATTTTCAAACTACAGAACACACTTTCAATGTACTAAACAAACTTTTGAGACAATTTTCCGCCTTTAATTATCATGACAAGAAAACGGATACATTTCCTTACGTATTCTTGAGGTACCTTTTTTTACACAATCAACTATCTTGTTTTTTTCAGATGGTAGACCAGATGCGAGAGGAAAGCCCGCTCAATAGTCCGTCGGCCACCAGCCCAGCGCCAACATTTGAAAACTCTTTCAATATGGTGTCCAGCAGTAATAATGAATGGATGACCAGTACATTAGACAATAAACAATTCTTAAGCAACGTTGTAACGTCAAAAGTAGAAAATGGTAAGCATTATGCACTGTTGAAAATCAACACAGAAGTTAGTGGTTGATAGTTATTTCTTTAAAGTCTTAGGCCATCCATAATGGCTTGACATACTGGGGGGGGGGGGTTAACAATATAGCTTGCGCATTGTATGCAACATAGAAATTCAACATTTTGGGGGAACTTTCAATATTTGTATATGAATGATTTTTACAAGGCATACCCAATAATGAATTTCTGATCAGTTCTTATCCAAGCGAAGCTTCCATCTTTGATGTCATAACTATTACTGGATTTACAATCAATAAGATAATCTGTTTATTGTTGTTTGCTTTATAGAATGTCCAAAAATGTTGATATTTTTGAGAATGTGAAAATATGATTCGAATGTGAACGATACAGATTGTCGATTTTTTTTAAAATCTTAACTTTTACTAAGTACAATAATTACAAATATTTGATTTACTACGTGTAGAAGATTCTTACCATACATTCTAGAAATTAGCCTCAGATTTTGTGTAGAATAGATAAAACAAAGTTAAGATTAATTATCACTCCAATTAAAAATTCTCTATTCCCACAGAAGAAAAATAGTCCTGTTTTGTGTTAAGTAACTGTAGTGTTGATTCCCGATTTTTATATGTTTTTAACAAAAGTAATAAATATGATAGGGATCATTCAGGTCAGTGGAGAAAATGTGATAGAGTTTTACTTAATTTATTTCAAACTTAATGCTTAAACGAAGCTGTCACAATACAAGAACAGCTAGTTACAGTGACTTTATAAATAGATTTTAAAAAATCCCCCCTGAAATCAATAACCCGATTATTACATCACAGAATCAATCGGAAAAAGGAAAGTTGCTTTGCCGGTAGCCGGTGAAAGTGGCGCACTTTTTAACCCATATCCGGTGTAACGGAACTGGGAGTCCATCATAACTAAGACGTCCTAGTTTACACGTGAACATAGGCGGAATAAACCGTGACCTTATAGACGAGGCTGAAACAAATAATACGTGCACTCATGGGACTCGCTTGTTCGTGATGCCGGAACCCATATATGCCTATTTGCCATGTAACATTTGTCACTGTTTCACTTTAAGTTGTATTTTTTCTCTCTTTGTCATTTCAGTAACGACATCTTCATTTCAATCTTCAATGAATTACACACCAACTTCAGTATCTGCTTCATATTGTGCATTTCCAGTACCGCCCACGTCTATCAAGAACGAACCAAGACCAGACCGTGCTCCTTGTTTAGGAGGTTAGTTAGGAATTTCACTTTACTTAACATCCTTTTGATTTTATTATTTATTTTTGCTTGGGGTGGGTGTTGGGGTGATTCTCTTTGTATAAAAGCAAACCAACAAAGAGAAAATGATCAAATTGCATCTGGTGGTATACATGCATCACAAACACTTCAGCTATTGGATCTTCTTGTAAAATTGTAGAACCATGTTTTTCAAAACAATGAGCAACTTTTTTAAAAAAAAGTTCCAAATCGTAAATATACAAATGTTTTATAGACTTGTAGAAAGCTTATAGTTCAAAAGACTTGTGGTCAGGTGAAATGACATGCAATCGTTTTGTTATATTTTTCCTTTTATCTCAGGTGAATCTCAAAATTGTTTTGAAGGGAACATGAATGGTTTCGCTATGTAAAGGTTACAAGGTCTGCTAAATTTGGCGGGAATTTCCACCAAACTATTTTAATGCATACTATACTCTACTCACCTTGATCCTGAAGAGGAAACCCAACAACACGTGCCTATTCAACGTAATGGACTTGATGACGTCGAAAATCTGAAGCGACACGTAATTGAAGTGAAACTATAAGTGGCAGCTGCTAAATTTGATGTTATGGAAAATGACATCATATATTAGAATAGACATTCGTGTTTGAAGTGAACAGTCGTCAGTCCTTTTAAAAAAAGGTTGAACTGTAAACTGATATTGCCTTTATTCGCCCTCGAAGTGGTTACGTAACTCCCTGGGACTGGACCACACATCTTTCCAGATGAAGATGTCATAGTTGTCATGTCATAGACTAACCATTGTGATCATTTTGATTATGGTTCGGGACTGGAAAACATAATCCACCTAATATAGCGACATAACTTTACTTGCGAATTATGCACTACTTTGATGTAAATGCATTTCGAGACTATTTTTCTAGCAAGGTGAACACGATTTCCACATACTGTTAAAAATGTAAACTTCACATTTATGTTTGAAATTAAATTTGTTATACCAGCTTTAGCTTCTACATATTTGTTGTTGTACTTTTCTTTGATACAAAAGGGTTTGTTAATTTTCTTGTTCTGTACATTTCACATTTTAAGGCTTAACTTTGTAAACGTTGTTCACAAATGTTTTATAATAGAGAATATATTTTGTACATACTTATAGAGAAATTTATCAAATTTGACAATCTCAGTATTGAACACCATATCTTCATTAGGATAATTCATCCCTGGATTTTTTCCAGGGATTAGTGTACGGCTGAACACAGAGGATGGTTTCAACAACCAACCACACAAAGCATTATATATGTACCTCTACTTCTAAGAACCACAAGCCCTTTCACGATTATATCAACAAATAATTCCTTAAGTACTAGCATTTTCTAAGAGCTTAGAGGCATATTTGAGTTTTTGTTAAAAGGCCAATAGTCTGCTCTACAATTAAAAGGGCTATTTTTAGTGATCCATAGCCTTGTTCACCGACTTTCCAAAAGGTAATTTGTGATCTTGCAAAAAATGGTTGCGATTCTTTTATGTTAATTGAACACTTGGCACATAAGTATTTTATGTATATGCTTAAAGATGCATGCAACGAGCGATTTCACATAACAAGTGTCCCTAGAAATTTGAAAATTCTGATTTCTTCACTAATGTAAAGCTTTCTATCAAAAAATCCTATGTGAAAGGATTAAGCTCAAGCTGAGACTTATTTTTGTGAAATTTCTAATTTACTCTTCAGCCTATATTTTATATTGAAATTAAGCAAATCAAAATCGCCCTTTGTTTTCACTTTGAAGTTTGAAGGCATTTCTGTAGCCAAATACAAGGTAAGAAATTTATTGGGAGTCTTATCTATATGAAATCACTGCACGTGACACAATATGTGGATGCTTCAAAATCTCTCGTTGCTCCTATAAACGTGCAAATTTGTTTTCTTGAAAACAATGTATTTAAAATTTGTGTTCATAAAGGGACAGACTTTACCACAAAGAGGCCTCTGGAACACTTTGATAAAGAATTTTTCCTCATAGCATCAAAACGTACTATTAGAAGCAGCTGTATTTTGGATATATTGGTTTTTCAACGATATCGTCTATTTAATCATTTAAAAATTTTGAAAAAAGACCATGAAATTAATTGTATTATTCTTGTTACCAATATATAGTATTATAAATTTATTCTGTACGGTTTATGCTGGTTTATTCAACCCTCACATGGTGACTCATCCGTCGTTGGTCAAGTCTCCCTTTATAAATTCAGTAGTCCGATGTTCGATTCCTGTACGGTCTATTCGCAATATAAATTATTTCAATTTAAATGCAATCTGAGATAGCTTCATTCCGTAATAATTCTACAAGATCATTAGCTCTTAACGAAAACTCAAATATGCTGTTTTACTTTGGGACTTGTCGCAAGTGAAATCCCTACTAAATTGATATTGAATTTGATCGATATCCAATACCTTCTATCCGATACGCGTCGGGATATGCGTGTCCAAATAAGGCTTGTGAGATGGAGAAACAACCGTTGTTTTAAAAACTAGCTAAATTAGTTCTGAAGTTCTAAACTTCGCTTGGATGTGTGCTTTAATATTCGAGATAAAGAGTACTTAATTTTGCTGCCAGATTAACTTCCTATCCCAGACACAATGGCTGGTATTCTGAAAGGGAGACTAACTTTAGTCCTGAGTTTAAAACAGGGTAAGTCCTACATGAGTGGACTTTTTTTTCATTCAAAATATTGTGAAAGTTAAATGTAACTGGTGAGAAAATTCCTCAAGGATGGGCCGTTCTGGCTCGTCCACGAGAAATTTTCTCACCCGTTACTGCACATTTTAGAGAATGTTGGATGGAAAAAAAGGTCCATTCATGTAGGACTAATCTGGTTTAAACTCAGGACTAAAGTTAGTCTCTCTTTCAGAATACTAGCCATAAGCTTGACAGGGATGGGGTATGTACCTTTCGAGTGTAATTTTATCGCTGGTTGTCAGACTATAGTAGATTTCAAAATAAGTGAGACTCATTAAAAGTTTTAGATCTGTCCATTCACTGTGAGAGGTAAGAGGAATTATTTTAATGGCCACAGGGAGAAGGGATTATTGTACTCATACAATGTACCTGGTGAAATAAAGTTAACCAAAAATAAATTATTTCACACCTTAAGATAGCTTGGATGTTTCAATTGAAGTATCAGGATGAAAACACCAGCAATTATTTAAACGTTATTTTAACATAACTTATCTTTGACACTGCAAAATATCATTCCTTGTCACAGGATTGGAGAAAAATGCATTCTTATATCAATGAACACATAATACATCTAAGTTTTTACTTGGCCTTCAAAAATGGGCCAACTTTGTATTAAGAGATTAGCGCAGAGCGGATTTAACATCCTGGCCAAACAAAGCATAAGTCATTCTATCATTAACAGACCATTTGTAGAACTGAATGCATCAGTTTCTACTAAGCCGATTCTGTAGAGTAACTTTGTACCATGAACACAATGTGTTTTGTAATGGCAACAAAGGTCTAGTGTCTCTGCATGGCTGGGGATTGACCCCATATCAATACCACTCCTATCGAATATGCAATGAGTCTCACTAAATTTGAAATCTCCTATGGGGCATTTAACAAAATTTGACCCCTGCTATAAATTAAATTACCCCTATTGAAAAAGTTTACACAATGTGAGAGTACTATCTACATAGCATTAATGTAGATGGTTCATTATTAACTACCAAAGGTGGTAAACCTTTTCCGTAGTGGGGGGGGGGGGGGGGGTAAACGAACTCCTTAAATAAGGCCCCTATGATATTGTGATCCTGCTCTAGTGTGTGTGTGTTGTGGGATTGACTCAATGCACCCTCTGGCAAATACTCGAAGAAACCAGTTTAATCCGTTAATGACACGTCAATTGATAGCGAGTTATTTTAGCAATGTAAGAAAAGATGGATCATATGAGTCAAGTTTTCTAATAGGAAAACTTTATAAAGGTACAGATCTTAATTAAATTTAAAAACGAACCAAACCAGAAACAAACAACTCTAAAATTAATTTGAACAGCTAGGCTCACCCCATGTCTGTGCAGTACTCGCGTGTATGACCACTTTGCTACTAGTACCTCCTTTCACCTATGTTATTATAAAAAAAATCCCATGCAATTGCCAAGAACCTTCAAAAGTAGAAATTTGTACAAAGTTAGTACTTTGTTTGTCAGATAGTGACAAAATATACGTTGTAATATGCTTTTATGAAACATAATAGTCATTTTGCAACCCAAAATCCACAATGGAAGTCCATTGTTTAAACAGTAGACCTGTAGTGGTCCTTATACTATATCCTCTAAGTAAAGTAATCATGTGTACCTTCTAGGGAGAAATGAAAGTAACAATTCAAAATAATTTGTAAATATTGTTTTTATATATAAAAAAAGCAAAACTATTTTTATAGTTCTCAGCTCTAAGCTGATCTGGAATACGATCTGCTTTAATTTGTCATATAGTACACCCCATTATGAAATTGTATTGAAATATTAAGCAGCTTATCCGACTTAACATTTTGTACAAATGATTCAAGTAATTTCTTCATCTTGACTACTGAAATACTTTTAATACCACATGACTTTAACATGTCTTCAAACTGATATTGTGTTTTATAGGGGTGTTTCCATAAGGTGACACCTTTTTCTGACATACTTTTCTGACACCCTGTGAATTCGGAAGCCTTAACGGAATAAACCACATAAACCGTGTGGTTTATTCCGTTAAGGTCCGTTAAGGTTTCCGAATTCATAGGGTGTCAGAAAAGTATGTCAGAAAAGGGTGTCACCTTATGGAAACACCCGTTTTATAGCACTGATCAAGTTGGTGCACCTTTTTTATCTCGTCTACTTTAGCTCGAGACTATTTGAGACAAAGATGACATAATAAATATACACTGTCAGAAGACGTTATTGTGTATTTGAAACGAGTTATTTTGCTGTGATTAAGTTAATGTGAGTGATTGGTATATTTGAAAACATTGACGACTCTTTTTAGAGGTGCCCGGAAATGGCTTGACATGTTGTTGAAGGGGATCCGTTGCAATGAAATGATTCTTGGTTCCATATATTTGTAGATAGAAGAATGAGTTAAGATTACGTCTCTACTTGCAAGATTCGCAGAAATTCAAGACATGTTTCGAAACAAGATCATAGACATATAAGACTGAATGGGGATTAATGATAATAATAGGGAAGTTTAAATGCCACGCCCGAGGCATTTGCCGGGGCATTTGTTCTTGGAATGGGGAATTCTATTGCACATGGATCGATTGAGCAAAAGAATTCCACGTATTGCGTACAGGTATGGCATGATGCGCTTTACAAAACAAATAAAAATGACAAAAAAGAGCGAAATCTTAGATAATGGGGTAGTTTAGATTTCATGCTACATGCTTGTCATGTACGTGGAATATGGAATTCCTTTGTTTATATGTCGGTCGAACAAAAACAAATCTACATTTTGGTAGTTAGTTAAAGGGATTAGCAGCGATTTGCTAATCCGAAAACATAATTTTGTATTTTTGTTAATGGCATGGATGTGCGAACATAACCTGCAAGCGGTTGGCTTGAAATCCGCGTATTAACGGCAAGGCAGTACATACGTGCTTTTTATCTTATTCTGTAATTTCTACACGTGCGTATCAAAACAAAAAAGGCCTTTCCCTGTGAATATCGTAATATTGTGCACCATGATTGATACAGTTTGACCTCAAACACAAACATGATTGATTTTTGTTTATTCTTTACTGGTGTAAACCACAATCAGCTGTTTAGTGTAGATTTTGAGATGCCGTCGCTTTATATCTATTTACGGGATACGGTATGACTAATTTCTTCAAATACTTCATTTTTTCACTATTTGGTGGGTTGTTTCTACATTAAAGCAGTTATATGGAATTGTACACACTTATCCCTGATTTATAAGTTTAAAAAATCGCATTTCCACATTTTTTTATTCTCTCGCATTTAATCCCTTTAAATCAGTGACACTGTAAATCATTACAATACACTATATAAAGTTCCAAGTAGTAATTAATCTATAATATACCATTTGCATTTTCTAAATATTTTCAACTCAATGAATATCGCCAAGATGGCGGCGCCCATGGTAAATAGACCGTCAATCAAGCCGGGAATCAAGCGGTATATGATTGCTCTTTGTCAGATAACTGGTGACTAGTGAGACCACTACGGGTTAGGGTAGCATTGGAATTGGTCTCACTGCATATATTTGACTGCGATCTCCTTTGAATGAGACGTTGCATCAATGAAAGAGAGAGTAAAATCTCCGGTGAAATGACTTCAACTTTCTGCAAAACGAGCAAAATACAAGACATACATGTCAGATGTGATTCCACCAGCCATACGCAGAAAAGAACGTCACCCACCCTCGAGGCCCAGAGCTCGAGATCCTTTTAATCATTAGATAGGAACTGTTGTATCACTTTGCTTCAGTGTGTGATCCTATACATACTGGAGGTATAGATCAGAAGTACAAAACACTTCTTATGTTATTGGTTTTAAACCTAATGACTGGACCATGAAAGTGAAAGATCTGTTTAGATGAGTAGATAAAGCATAAACAGTACGCCAACATGCAAACGCCGCTTTGGCAACATATTTCCATTAATGACGCTTTACCTTGCAATTCATTTCATTTTTTCTTTCTTATTGAATAAATTGTTGCGTGCCTTTCCCATTAACATTGCTAGTAGACTCCCCCTCGGGCCCACGGTAAATGGTAGAGAAAGCTAAACAACTGAAATTACATAAACTCTACAAACTAAGCCGGCGGACCGGCAACTTCATGTTTAATAAAATTTTATATACAATTTGGAGAAGAACGTAATAGACTTTTAACAACATTGGTAACATTGAATACATGATATAGCTACGCAATTGATCCATACTCAAATATGTATAACGTCAGTTCTGGAACAGCTTGTCCCAGATTTTTCTTCAATTATTCTACTATTCAAAATCACATCAAAATGGATGAAAAACACAATGTCTATACGCAGTGGCAAGTTGCATAAAGCACAATGCATTTTAACAAAAAGAAATCAGGAGAAAGAAAAAAAGTGGAAGGAAACAGTTGATGACGATAAGGTAATATAGCATGGGAATAAACCATATCAGTGTCAGAGGAGATACCAGATCTAACATGGGTTAGTTACACTTCATTCGTTTCATTTAATCCTCACACACATAAATCAACAATAACCTTAAACCGCACCCTTACCCTAAATTCCAATCCGATCCTAACTCTTAACCCCAACGGCAAAGCCTAAATTCGAACCTAAACCAGTGGACGAAGTCAGAATTGGAAGAAATATTAATCGGAAATAGAATAATATTTGCCCCTTTTCACAAATCTATGCGAATTTACAAATAAAATAGATATTGTATTATTAGTGGTTTTGTTTGTTTTGTTTTTCTTTATTAAAAGTATATTGCATGGGTAGAATAATGTTTTACCCCCTTTTCACAAATCTGTGCGAATTTACAAATAAAATATGCATTATTTTATTATTAGTGTTTTTGTTTGTTTCTTTTCTTTTTTTCTGTATTAAAAAGTTTTTGCATGAGTAGAGAACAGTTTACAGTATCAGGACTCTGATACCATAAAATTTGTATGACTCGGGTGACTATCCCTACTGCTGTAAAATATTTTAAGAAAGGGTTTTTTTTTTTTTTTTTTTTTACAATTTGGTCGACCAATATTAATTTTACACAGTAGTCTATGGGGCTTACGAAATCACGTTTTCTGCTCTCACATGAAAACGCATTGAAATATCGGCGCGAAACTTTACAGGTGAGGTTTTTGGGTGAAGGCCAATCTATCAAGATGAAAACTTCATATCCTTAAATCGGGCCATCCCCCTTTAATCCTCACACACATAAATCAACAATAACCTTAAACCGCACCCTTACCCTAAATTCCAATCCGATCCTAACTCTTAACCCCAACGGCAAAGCCTAAATTCGAACCTAAACTAGTGGACGAAGTCAGAATTGGAAGAAATATGAATCGGAAATAGAATAATATTTTGCCCCTTTTCACAAATCTATGCGAATTTACAAATAAAATAGATATTGTATTATTAGTGGTTTTGTTTGTTTTGTTTTTCTTTATTAAAAGTATATTGCATGGGTAGAATAATGTTTTACCCCCTTTTCACAAATCTGTGCGAATTTACAAATAAAATATGCATTATTTTATTATTAGTGTTTTTGTTTGTTTCTTTTCTTTTTTTCTGTATTAAAAAGTTTTTGCATGAGTAGAGAACAGTTTACAGTATCAGGACTCTGATACCATAAAATTTGTATGACTCGGGTGACTATCCCTACTGCTGTAAAATATTTTAAGAAAGGGTATAATTTTTGTGCATAAATGAAGTGAAGTTAAGCATGATCAAATTCCTGTGAAACACTACTACTTTCTACATATATATTTATATAAATTTCACGTTGTCAACGTCATCCTAAATAATTCTGCAGTACGTTTATTTTTATATTGTATTGCTGATAATCTTTTGTTAAGCTATACAATCCTAACTTTGCATTCAGGAAGACCACATGAGCTTACAAACTACGTTTGTGAAAGTTAGTTATCGGAAAACCTTTATTGACGGTTGAGGAAATATATAGCAATTACCTAAACATGTAATGGCGGATGTCGAAACAAAAAATGGCACCTCCTTAGTGAGCTATGCGAAATATGATGCGTGTTTTTGAGCAAGGTTACAAGCACCAATAAATGTAGCAACTTGGTTGTAAGTTAGCCTAACTTTCCTGGAAGCACCCATTTTTTCAGAAATTGGGTAAATTTCTGACTAAAATTGGCAAGATCTAATGATCGGTCATTAGCAGGCAAACATTTTCCTTAGCATGGCCATCATTCACATGTCAACAAACATCTAATACTGCATTTTCTAAAATAGATAGTTCCTATGCACCAATCACTCTCAAAACACGGATTAAAAATCGTTTGGTTAAAACATTTTACCCAACATTAATTACATTTTAACCAATGAAGGTAAAATTTACTTTAACGTTTACCAAGTTGGTTACAATTTAACCAGCATTGGGTCAATAAAATTTATCTTAACCAGCAATCGCTGCTCTTCACCTGGTAGACAGCGATTGTAGTACAATGTACCTCTAAAATAAGTTTCATCTGTGAAAAAAATTTAAAGAAGCTGATTTCAACTGATTTTGGTAGGTATGGGTGTCAACATTTACCAAAAAAAGTGAGTTATAGTAGGGGGTAGGGAAATTGGTTTTTCGGCAGTCAAAGATCAATAAAGGGGTCAAAGTTTGAAATTGCTCCAATCATGTTGAAAAGTATACCAAGTTACTCATAAGGATTCCAAAAAGGTATAGTTTGTTATATGTGCGGCCGAAACGTTGGAGTTTATTGATAAAACAGCCAAAATCAATTAAAAAAGAGTCATTTTAACTGTACAGAGGGTCAAATTTAAAATGATCCGTGGATAATACAAACGGGCAAATATTAGATGGAGCTCATAGAGATAAAAATAAGGAATCGTTTGAGAGTTTGAAATGCTACATACGCGTAGGGGAAAAACAAACTTCAAGCCCATTGACTGGTGACCTTTGGTGCCCCCCTACATTGGCAACTAAGCTTTAAGACAGTCAAAAACTATTCCTTATTTTTTAATCCTATGAGCTCCATCAATAATTGCACCATTTTATCCCAAATCGGGCTTTTTAAATTGAACCATGGTACAACTGAAAATGACCCTGTTTATTGATTTTGCTGTTGTTAGCATACTAACTCCAAAACTTTCGGTCGTCGAGATGACAAGACTCCTACTTTTTGGAATCCTTATGATTTAAACTATTAACTTGGTATACTTTCAAACATGATTGGAATAATTTCAAAATCGGGACCTGGTTGACTTTGACTCTCGAAAAAACAATTCCCCGCCCCTACAAACTCTCACTTTTTGGGGTACATTTGACACCTTTACCTACCAAGATCAGTTGAAATAGCTTCTTGAATAATTTTTTTCACAATTGCTAAAAATAGTGTTTAATTTGCGTTACGTATTGGATAAGGAGATCATAGTTGTTGAAATATTTCAAGTGATTAAATATTCTTTACCCACTTATGATTACCAGGTGAAGGCCCGAATGTGGTAAATTAATTTTACCCAGTATTAGTCAAATTAACCACTTGGTTAAAATTACACGTAAATTTTAACAACAGTGGTTAAAAGTAATAATAAAAAATTGGATAAAAATATTTTAAACCAAACGACTGGTAATCCCTTTTTTGGGAGTGTTGGCATATTCTACAGTGTCTAAAAAAGAACGTTACCCTCCTTGTTTTAGCTTTTATATTACGAGAATGCGTACTTTTTCGAACATATGGTGACAACTAGAAAAAACGGTAATAAAATAACCAAACATGACTATTGTTCCATAAAAAAATGATGCAACCTATTTAGCCACGGCTAGCAATATATTCAGAAGAACTGTATTGGATCTTTTTGATTGAGCACAAAGTTTGTCAGGTATGTGCTGATTCTAGTAGGTTCTTCATTCACAATTTGATTTTCGCGGGATTTTGTGTAACTAACATCTTTTTAAGAGAGAGAAGCCATCCATTATACCGATGGGCGGATATATTCAGCATGTACTCACATCTTAAATTGAACCGTTCATCACATTCAATTTTATTTATTTTTCCCTCTAAGTTATTTAAATTTTAACGTTTAACCCTACCTACACCATTCCCCCCGCCATTGTTAGAATGTGCCACGCCACTACAACAAGCTTAGTAAGCACATTTGTACGCGACTTACAAGAAGTGGATCGTAAGCGTTATGAGGCTTTGATTTAACTTCCCGAATAATTAGACAATTATTGTTTTATTTAAAAACATATTATCTCATTTTTAAATGGCCTCGTTTGTAAGAGGAAATAAAATAAATTTCGGGTGTACAACGTAAACAATTAGGGCCATATTACAGTGATGCATTACTAACTCTTTTTTAACCAATTAAAGGTGCTTGTTTCGAATTTAAGTCTATTGTATTCTCTACATTGTATATGAGAGACTGGCACTATCACAAACGCCCCATCAGTAACCGTGGAAACAACTTTTCGGGACTTTGATGGTCGAAGCCATAATGCATATTGCAAAGCCCTATTACTTACTGTGCTAATCTTGATGGTTAACCTAAATACGACTGGTGGTTTTTTTTTTGTTGTCGCTGCCCTCCTGCCCTAAGGCAGAGGAAGACACATAGGGACTTTGTCCACTGTTGTTTGTTTGTCGTGTTGTTTTGTTGATGTTGTTATAATTTGCTGTTGAGATCTGGTTGTCGGTTGTGCAAAGGGTTACATTTGCCTGTAATATCCTGCATCCTTTGATGGATTTACCACCAAACTTGGGGCCACAGGTGCACATGGCATCCCCCACTTGTTGATGAGGCAAGGTCACACACCACCGGTCAAAGGTCATGTGAGATCAAGATGTTCACTTGGAATCAAACTTGGTTTATGGAGTTTACTCAAACCCTCATTTGGTTTTATGAGTCCAAGGTCACATATCAAGTCAAATGTCGTGTTCGGCCTATCCTTCACTAACCGCGGCCAGCAGGCGACACAAGCGGTCCGATGACCGATTTTATTTTTTTGTTTATGTCTGAAAATGAAATGGATTTGAGGAGGGCTCAAATTTCTGGACGACAATTAGAAAAAACGACCTTTGAATGATCTCAAAAGCGATACGAACTTATACTCCCTTCGGGTAAATCTGAATTTTTGAATTGAATGTAATAAAATGAATAATTGACTTTAGCGTCACCTACCATTTTTAGGTTTTCAGACTGATATCATGTTCGTATTTTCGAAGACCTGTCAAATCCTGTACATAGAACTCAATTGGGTAATGAGAAAGCGGGCGGCTGTAGTTCGAAACGCTCTGTCTCCTAAAAAATTCCCCGCCCACCTAAAATTTCCCTAGCTCAGAAAACAAGAAAATGAAGCGTACCCTTTGTCATTATTTTACATGCCCGTGCTAGAAATTTTAACTATGATGTTTGCTCATAACGGCCGGGGTCCCGGAAAGTGTGTTAGTCTGTGTCACAGACTGCGAAAGATATTATCTAATTATGTACTGCGCGAGAGATTACGTTATCAGTCCGTCCTAAAGCGAATGTATGCAATGAACTAATCTCAAATCTCTCCGGCAAACAAAGGGGTTCTATGGAATTTTTTGCATCAGAGGTTCCGTTAATCTATGTTTGTTTTGAATAGTGTATCCGTCATTGGGTCGGACACCTATAGAACATATCGAGAAAATTGAACGATTTTTGTCGGGTACTTCGGGGCTCGCAAGATGGAAAGTAACAGCAACGCAACTGTCCGCACCCTCCCACAATATGCCTTCGGTATTATTCCGTTATTATTTCGGTATTATGCCGTAGATCGTATTTCACAGGAACTACCCTGAATGTTTAAATTAGGCTAAATAAACCATCCTTTATTTGACCTCAAACATTAAATCAAGGGCTCATTTTGCCTGTTTTCTTTCGTAAAAAGTCACTGTTTTCAATCAATTAATTCGCCAATTATAAAATAATATTTCGATTCGGTCAGAACAAACGTGGAATTCATTACCAGCAGAAAAATTTTAGCTGGAACATTAATAAACTGTTTAAGTATAGCAGTGTGTCAATTACCTCCTGTTCTGAAACTTTCCTGACTGGCCAAGTTGAGTCGATGAACGATTACTTCAAAGGTTCCATCGAGCGGCCCCTTAAGTTACCGCAACATGAAGCTGGTGATGAGAGTAATCCTGGATAAATCGGTTTCAAAATCAAAATCGAGCCTCTCCTTTTTTCTTTTCCTCATCTTCCTCTGATAGATTATAACTCGTTCATCTATTGGAGAGATAATAATTTATCGAGCAAAAACTAAATGCACATAAATTGCATATTAATTAAAGGGGATGGCCCGATTGTAAGTATAAAGTTACCCTATCTGTAAAGTTTCGGCCGATAATGTCAACCCGTTTTAAGTGAGAACTAAAATGTGATTGTTGTAATCACATAAGTACTGTGGTCAAATTAATAATTGGTCGACCAAAATGGTCACATTTTCGCTCATAACATCCAAAAACCAAACATCCTTTAGGACCCTAAGCATTTCACAGGTAAATGAGAAAATAGTAGCGTTCTTCTGGACCAATTGTTGACCATTTCCGGTAAAATATGGGGTCCCGGGACGAGGCTATTATGATCGGGCATGGACCTAAATGTTTTCCTGGAAATGGCCACGTACGATAGTGTTTACAGGCACGCCGCTCTGCACTAAGCTATAAAGCCAGGGTTGGTAGAGGAGCGATCGGTGTTCGATTAGGTGTTTGTGTTAGGTTCGAATACTAATATTGGCGCTGGCCATCTCCAGGGAAACATTACTCAACATACATCCTTGTCTATCTGGCTAACTAGTATTTTAACATTTCAATGCGCATAAATTGTTGAAAACTCCATATTATTAGAAAAAAAATACAATCGAAAAAAATCGTGGAAAATATGGTCCGCGTTGACCATAGCTTGTAGGTTACATATCAAGTGTAAGTTTTCTACCTGCCTAAACATTATTTCATTGTTAGAAATTATTTGAGTGCATTGTTTTAGGTTAGAATTGGTTTCGTTATTCATTATAGCTATGATGTGAATGTAGATATACTTCCGAGATATTAAAGGAAACCATAATGGCATGAAAAACTGACAAATGAAAGGACCCTTACTGAAATCACTTCCACGAGTTTGAAAAACAAATGGATGTTACATACTGAAAAAACAGTAAAAACAGGGAATAGAGTTCCAGGGAGAGGTGGCAGGGTGTGGCAATTTATGGAACAAGGATTGCTGACATTCATGCCAGCATTTACCAAAATTGGAAAAGCATGTTTGTCCTCAGCTCACAGACCACATTGCTATGTATATGGCTAATCCCAGGCTAATATATCTTTCACTTGACAGATCAATAACTTACTCCAAGACTAAAGTACAATTATGAATCCGGTCTGAATGCTTTTGAATTGGTCGCAAAAAACATGCTAGATACACTGCCTAAATTTGTCAGAGATGAACAACTTGCTTTTCTGGTAAACCCCCCCCCATCCCCCCCTTCCTTCCCTTACCACCTTTCACGTGCCTTTATCAGTACCTCCCTACACTCCCAGATCGTTATCTTGCTTTTTGAACCTTCTGTCCAGGAATGCCAACAAACTGGCAACTCCCCCTGGAACTCTTCTTGTTTTACTGTTTACCGAATTAAACATCCGAAGTGTTTTCAAACCGTGCAAGTTGATTTCAGTCAGGGTCCTTTCATTGTATGTCATTGTTTACATGCCATTATGTCCCTTTCATTGCTATGGATTTAAAAATTCAGTGAGTTTTTAATATGGGAATCCATGCAATGTTGCATGTGTTACACACCGTGTGTTATCTTCTCTTTTGATTTGGGCCTTTATTCGATCCATGGAATAAAGCCAGCCATTGTGTGAATCTTAGCTTGTGTTGGAAAACAAATGGCGTGTACCAACAAAACCATGAAGATACCAAAACCCATCTGTAACGTACGCAACAGACCATTTTAACCATTTGGCTAAGTTGTTACATAATAATTTGTGGACAAGGCACAAGATGGGTAACACCTGCTATGCGAATTCCTAATTACGGCGATTTCGGCGAAAGATGGTGTTGGTGATTGTTTTGTTGTTGCCTGCCTTTAAAAAATAGCATGTCCA
>JAMKCH010062047.1:0-22166 GCA_023653785.1 Ophioderma brevispina
AGCAGATGAATATGGTGTAATTTAGTATGTTGTTCATAATACATTTCTTTGTTTCTTCCAGTTTCTTCCAATTTCTTCCAGTTTCTTCCGGAAGAAACTGGAAGAAACACCTTTTTTCCAGTTTCTTCCATTCTTCCGGAAGAAATAGGTTTCTTCCGGAAGTTTCCGAACCCTGGTTCTGGTGTCGACCAATTTTTTGCTATATTGGGGAGTAAGAATAAAAAATAAATGCTTAAAAACAAGTTTATTGATATTACCGCCACTCCTCCAAAATCCTTTTACTTACCCTGTAGATCCGCAATAGACTCACAAACTACGAACTTTCATTTCAAATTTCTCCACAGAATTATTGCTACAAATTTATTTTTTGTCTAAAATTGGCGCTATAGACTTTGTGGTGATGATATCGAGACTCTTGAGCACCTATTTTTTCATTGCAGGATCGTCCAATCCTTTTGGATACATGTGTTGTCGTGGATAAGAGAAAAAACTCAATGTGACATTATTTACAGTAGGGAAAATATATTTTTATTGTTTTTAAATAGGTAATCCTCCACTTGCAATATGTCATATTGCTAGCCAAGCAATTCTTATATAGGTGTAAATTGAAAAATACACTCCTAGACTTAATACTTTTCTCCATAATATTGATATCTATATCAAACTGGAAGAAATAATTGCGATCATGTGATAAGAAAAAGATTCATAGACTCTGCAATTCTGATGGTTCTCTTATTACAGATAGTGGCCAAATTTTGACTGAGATTCATGATTTTTATAAGCAGCTTTATTCTGAAAAAAATGTCAATAATAATTTTTATGAATTTCTGGAGCAAATTGAAATTCCTAAGTTATCTGATGATAGCAAAAGTATGCTTGACAAACCTATTTCAAAGGGTGAAATTTATCAGACTTTGATTTCTATGAAAAAAATAAGACTCCCGGTTTTGACGGCTTACCTGTTGAGTTTTATATTGTTTTTTGGCCAAATATTTCTGACATGTTGATTGACTCATTTAATCTTTCTCTTAGCAACGGCCTTTTATCTCATCTCAAAGGAATGGTATTATCACCCTTTTACCCAAGAAAGATAGGGATGCACTTGATGTTAAGAATTATAGGCCTATAACTCTCCTTACTGTAGATTATAAACTAATTGCGAAAACTATGGCAAATAGATTAAAACTGTGTATTAATAATCTTATCCACATTGATCAATCAGGGTTTTTGAAGGGTAGGAATATTGCTAATAATATAAGGCTTATTATGGATGTTATTGATTATACAGAATGTAATAATATTGGTGGTGCCATTGTTCTTTTGGATATTGAAAAGGCATTCGATAGTGTCAACCATAAATTTCTGTTTGAAGTGTTAAAACACTTCAATTTTGGAAATGTCTTTTTAGATGGGGTCAAAACATTTTACGCTGATAGAAAAAGTTATGTTTTACACATAAATGGCTTTTTGACAAATGCAATTAATATGCAAAAAGGTATTTTTCAAGGCTGCCCGATCTCCCCGTATTTGTTCCTTTTTGTTATGGAGATTGCTGCCTTTGCAATTAGACAAAATAATGATATCTATGGCATCTTTGTTGAGAACACAGAGCTTAAAATCTCCATGTTAGCAGATGATACCACATGTTTCATCGATGGTTCTGATGACTCATTTAAATATTTATTTGCCACGTTGGATAGATTTGGTGAATGTTCGGGGTGCAAAATTAACATTTCAAAGTCATCGGCTATTTGGATTGGAAGTATGAGAGGCTCACCCTTATCCCCCTTTAGAGATAAAGGTTTGTCTTGGAATGTAAATTCCTTCAAGTCACTTGGTATTGTTTTTCATTTAAATATTGCAGCAATGTTTGATTTAAACTACAAAGTCAAACTTAAACATATTGAGCAAACTCTCAATTGTTGGAGGACTAGAAATCTTTCTTTAATTGGTAAAATTTGTGTTATTAAGTCTCTGTTGTTACCACAACTCCTCTACCAATTTTCTGTGCTTTGTATCAAGACCCCCAAATCATTTTTTGACTCTTTAAATACATTATTTTTTAAATTAATATGGAATGGGGGAAATGATAGAGTTAAGCGGAAAATTCTTTGCACTGATTATTCTGAATGTGGTTTGCGTATGGTTGATCCATATGCTTTTGCTTTAGCTCAGAGTATAACTTGGGTGAAATTTCTTTTAGATGAAAATTATAGCAGTGTTTGGAAAAACATTGAAATTGTTGCTCTTGCAGAGTTTAACCCAAATCTTGATATTTTATGGAAAACTAATGCTCCTGAGTCAGTTTTGTCCAAATTGAGTAATAATCATCGAATAATCAGCTAATTCCATTCGTACTTGGTACATCTATAAAAAGAAGGCTGTCTGCCATCTTCTTGATTTTGAAATTGATGATTATTCCTCTCAAGAATTTCTGTGGTTTAATAAATGTATTAGATCTAAGTCCAAAAAGTATTTTTTTCTATGAGGATTGGTTTGAGAAAGGTATTCACACTTTAGCTGATCTGTTTAATGCTCCTAACCCTGAAAATGTTAACCTCAAGACGTTTTAATGAGCTTGTAGCAGAGTTTGATATCTCTTATCGGGACAGGAGAAAATATAATTTTCTTGTGAAACACATTCCATCAAACTGGATTGATTCTCCAGGTATCCAAGGTTTTGGTATTATTAAATTTATTGTTGACAAATTGATTTCAACGGCCAGGAGTTCAAAGATTCCAAATACACTTATAATTTTTTTTAGATAAGTGCTCCCCTGATAAGGCCATTTCTTTTTGGACTAATATCCTCACTAATCCAATTATGGAAAATAGTCATTGGGAGGAAATTCATATTAGGAATTTTAAATGTACCATTGAATCTCATTTACGCTCTTTTTATTTCAAAATTTTCCATAAAGCTATTGCATTCAGAGGTTTTTGTATTTAAGATTAAAAGAATTGATTCTCCTGAATGTTTTTTTTGTCATAAAACTCCTGAAACATCTATTCATATTTTTTGTGAATGCGAGTTAGTTATTCCACTCTGGCAGAAGATTCAGAACATTTTGAGGTTCAAACTTGGTATCAATTGTCATTTGGATAATTTTGATAAAATATTTGGTATTTCTAAGAACTCTATGGTAACATACATCTTTTTGAGTACTAAATATTACATTTATAGATGCAAATTCCAAGACAAAAAACCAAACGTGCCTGAATTGCATTTTTAAAAATTAAGAGAAGCACGGAATACTTCATTGCTAAAAAGAAAGGGAAATTGGTTGCCCACTTTAAAAAGTGGAATTTTGACTTGTAATTTTTACTACCGATACAGTACGTGTACATGATTACTGACATTAGTGTAATTTGCTTGCTGCATTTTTGTGTTTTTTTCTCTTTTGTATGTGTTTGTTTTTGTGATTTGTCGAATTTGTTGTTGATTGTTCTCAATAAAAAACATATGAAAAAAAAAATAGGCTACAAAAGGCGCCCTCCAGAATCTACTGAAAATTTTGGAAATACGCTTTTCTTGGTATCTGTGAAGGATAAACAAACATATAAAGAGACATGAGGAATTTCCAGGAAGAAGCGCCTCAATTAAAAAAAAAAGAAAAAGAATCAGCTTTGTGTTGTGCAAATGCGATTCTAAAAATCTCTATGCAACATCACGATGTAATTTAGTTTTATCTATAAGGGTTAATATGCTATGATTATTTGTGATTTCTCTTTGTTGTACAACTAATAATGACTTAATGAGAAAACATAGCAAAGGCAACATGAGTGTATTGGCATACAACGAAATTTGATGTCGATTATGTAATGGATGGCTGATTTTGATTCATATTAGAGCAAAATAAAGTTAAAAGATAGGGCTCAGCCGTGTAACATAAAGGTCGGAACTACGAGGGTACGGTAAGTACGTATAACCTGTTTCTAAAATGAAAACGTAAATTGAACCAGCGTTTGAAAATTCTCAAGACTGGAATAATACCCGAAAAATGCATTGTGGGAAAAGGGATGCGGACCAGTAGTGATGCGTGTTCATTCGTGTTGCGAGCACCGAGCTACCAGACAAAGTTCAATTTTTTGTTCTCGTAGTTCATAGGTTCAGACCATATTACGGTACATATTTAAAACAAAACATAGTGTAACGGACCCTCTGATGCAAAAATCTCCATATAACCCCCTTCGTTTACGGAGATATTGAGATTGAGTTTCCATTCGCATGCATTCGCTATGACGGATGTAGAACGTTAATCTCTCGGCATTACTAATTTAGATACTATGATGCAGGTAGCACCTGAGAAGCGAGCGCTCAGATTCACTTTTATTCGGTCATATTGCATAGAAAATGCACGCAGAATTCCTAAATTACCGTTTAAAAATCCCAATGCTCAAATCCTAATCCCCCCCCCCCTTGTTTAAGTCGTATTCTTCGACTTCTAGCGGAATATTATGACAAGTTTGGTAAAAGAATAGGGGAGGGCGGTCCCAAATAGGTCGTCTGATGTATGATGGTTCTCGAATCATTATGAAATGCACAATTTCAGTTTCGGTTACATGCTCAACCTGAAAATGTATTCTGAGTCAGCAATAACAATATAAACAATTAAAAAAACATAATTCATGTAACGTGGTCATTTCAGTTATGGTGTAATGATGCCTCTCAAGCTACGATTCACAATAGGAATAATAACTCTGTCCGTTTGTACTTCAATGCTCGTAGCATTAAAAACAAGATACTGATTTCTGCTCGCCTTTCTATTGAAAATCCAGATTTATGCAATCACTGAATCGTGGCTTGATGGACGGGTGTATCGAAACATCAACCTACGAAACCAACAGACTCAGACCTCAAACATCGACCCGGAAGGAATATTCACTGCCGGGTCTGCTGGTTTCGAGGTCTGATGTTTCTAGACACGGGGGATGTTCTAGAAACATCAGACCCGAAACATCAGGACATCAGACCCGGAAGGAAGTCTTTTGCCGAAGTCAACATTTTACTGCCGGGTCTGATGTGAGGGTCTGAGTTCTAGCACCCGGGGGGGGGGAGGTCGAGAAAAATCCGACCTCGAAACATCAAACCTCGAAACATCAGACCCGGAATTGAAGTGACTTCCGGGTCTGATGTGTCTAGGTCTGATGTTTATAGACACCCTGGGGGAGTCTAAACATCAGCCTCGAAACAACAGACCTCAGACCCGGAGTGATTTTGTTTTTGCCGAATTCAACATTTTACTTCCGGTTCTGAATTTTCTAGGTCTGATGTTTCTAGACACCCGTGGGGATGTCTAGAAACAATCAGACAGAAACATCCAGACCCGAAGTAACGATGTTGACTTCGCAGTCAAAAATGTTTCCCCGAAGTCAGCATTTCACTTCTGGGTCCTGATTTTTTTTTTAATTCAATAGAACCCTCACCGTGCCGTGACACGGAGGAGTTTGGCCCTGGTTTTTCCTGCCGCTAATTGAGGGGCTCGACCCAGTCGAAAGAGAAAGAGACGATATGGTCGGGGGTGCGGGAGGATGTGTCCTCCCTTTACGGGCCACCTTTGCCAACTTTCGCTTACTTAGACACATTTTCCCATGCAATGCACATTTAGTAGAACAATTGAATTACAAGTGGTATGGTAACTTCATAATTCATGGCCAACCGTTTAACAAAACGGTGTGGGTGCTGGAGGTATGTAATTTGAGTATTTTAGTTTTTCAGACAATGTTTTCTATGAATAGTAGATAAGTAGATATACCCGAAATGTAAATTGCAATTTAATTAATAAAAAATTAACTGAATTAGGTAGGCTAAGGTAAATTTATAAAATGGGGACATTTGGAACTACCTTTATCTGAAATGCGGGCTTGTGGAACTTGAGTTTGAGTAAAATGATAATGCTTGGTGAGCGGCTAGCCAGTAGTGAAATGGGTGGTATTTATGCAAACGCAGTCCACTTGGTCCAAGTCGGGGTCCAAGTCCAGGGCATCTCCCCTGTCCACGCCTGGGAAGAATAGCAGGTTTGTGTCTATCTACTTTTTTTTTCATTGTGTTTATACTTCCAAACTTCTCAAGCAGACTGGTAACTAGTCAACAATTCCTGGGCCAGTCTCCCCATGTTTTAGGAAGCGTGTGTCCGCCTCAATAGTACAGAAAATAAGATTTCCTTCCTCCCATTTTGAAGTCACTTCCGGGTCTGAGGTCTGATGTTTCGAGGTCTGATGTTTCTTCTAGACATCCCCCCCGAGTGTCTAGAAACATCAGACCTAGATACATCAGACCCGGAAGTAACTTCACTTCCGGTCTGAGGTCTTATGTTTCTAGGTCTGATGTTTCTAGACATACCCGGGTGTCTAGAACATTCAGACCTCGAAAACATCAGACCCGGAAGTGAATTACATTCGGGTCTGATGTTTCGAGGTCTGAGGTCTGTTGTTCGATGGTTTGATGTTTCGAGACACCGGGATGACACGTTTAAGGATGGTTTTGAATGAAATCTTTACAAAAGGAGTTATTGTGTTTTTCGTAACTGATAGGAAAATCGTGTGGTGGTGGAGTGGTAGGGGCAATTAAGACTAATTTTTAAATTTTTTTTTTGTCCGGGTTTGTAAGGCATGACCTTTTTTAATTTAATTTGGAGAATATTTGAAAATTGTTTTGGGCTGATTACTAAGTACTGTAGTGGTGGTAAAATGTCTTATTGTGTGTTATATAGACCTCAAATCTCACAGTAGGAATGTTTGGACATTGTAGATGCTCACCTCAGACAAAGTTATTGCTTCGAAGAATAATCTATAAGGTTGTTTACTCTGTTTGGGACTAACATCATATTGATTGTCGAATGGGTTGATGATGATATAATGACCACGGGACAATACTCAATTACTTCTTGATTACCTGTCTTCAAGTGGGTTCACCCCAGGTTCATTAAGGAGCCCACTTATAGGACACTATAGTATTGATCACTTCTTGATTGTAGTGTTTGTGTCTGATCCTTCTTGTGTGCTTTTCTTGTGAGTCTACATTTAATTTGCCTGGCTTGCCCACTTAGATGTTTCACTGTTTTGTATGATACCAAATAGGGCAAGGCATTAATAAGAGGTGTACTGCCTCATAAGTGACTTTGAGGGATGAAATCTCTTATTATTTAGTGGCATGGGCATCTTGTTATGATAATGAGGATGTTGGTGATGCGATTTTGGAATCAGCTGAGGCTATCATAAAGCCGCTCTATTGATAAGGTCTGTCCCAAGAAGACGGTATCTAAGCACAATACTTTTCCTTGGGTTGTGATACAAGGAAATTAGAAAATTGTTTGTACTGGAAGAAGTTATTGTACAGGAGGGCCTAAGAGAGAAAATTGATGCTGCGATGAAGCAGTTGAGCGATGCAGTTAATAGGTAAAGGCAGCAATTAGAAGAAGAAGTCGTAATGCCTACACTAATGACATTTGCTAGAATGTTAGCAGAATCAAAGAAGTTCTGGCAGTAGTTGCTGTGATCGTAAGGGGTTCTGATACTCAGCTTTACCATTGATGAACCAAGTGATTAGTGAACCTTGTAAAAATTGCACATGCTTTCACCAGCAATTCTATAGTAAGTGGGTGGCGAGTACAAACCGCTTGATCTGAATTCGTACCTGATGTGGCTCCTTCCCACGGTGTACCCCCTTTCTGTTGATCCTTTAGAGTGATGAGGTAGTCGATGTTCTCAGGAATCTTAAGCCTCCAAGTCTCCGGGGCCTGATTATATTCTTCCTGTTCTTGAATCTGTTGCAATGAATTGCGCCTACATATGCAAGCTTTTTAATACTTTCATTCAGATAGGCATAGGTTCCAAAAGCATGGAAAGTTGCTAAGTTTGTACAATGTGTTTAAGGGGTCTGGCAAGGCCCTAAAGATGATATTGGCAGTTACGGCCAGATCATTAACCCGTATTCTATGCAGGGTCATGGAATAAGCTTATTGGTGGTCGTATCAAGTGCTTATGTAGGGAGGAGAACAATACTACTGCTGGACATCAGTTGGTTTTCGCCATGTTGTAGAAATTGGAAGCAAAATGCTCACAAGATTTTTCATCTTCTTCCTGAATTCACTGAACCAGTCGTAAAGTTCTCTTGTTTGATAAAATTTCTGACTTTAGTTCGGCTTTGATAAGGTGATACACAATTTATACTTGCTAAGCGTCATTCTGTAGGCATGTCGGGGTTGTCTATTAATGGGGATTCATGAATTTCTGGGACGGCACAGCAAAGGGTTGTTGTCTTCAAAGGTGCATTTTCTGAGTGGTTTCTGTAAAGCCGGGGTACCGCAAGGCGTCTGGTCCTTGGGTTCCTCTTTGTCTTGCTTTTTTGTCAGTGATTCACTACTGTGTTCATCTCCTATTTCCGTTTGCTGATGATAACTTTAGTCGCCCGATTGACAATGAATTGATCACCAAGAGCCAAGAAGATATTAATATGGACAGGTCTGAATAAGCTGTGACCCTAAATTATCGTAAGTGTTCACCAATGCATGAACCAAGCTTCCAAGTCTCTGCAGTTATTACCTTCTATTCTATTGATGATACCACACTCATGAGTGAAAGCAAGTGTACTGGGTGTACTTCACTAAGGATATCTCTTTTGACACTCACTGTAATGAGGTGATATAAGATTCCTAAGCGGTATGGTTTCATCATCAGGTGCACTAGAGATATTGTCGTCTTCTGCCCCTCCCATCTGATAATTATCTGTTCATATGCATGCGTGTTTGTATTGGTGCTAGCGTTTGGGCACCTTACCAGCGAAATCAATTGGATTGATGGACTTGAGAAAAATCAGCGACGGATTACACGCATCCAATTCTATTCGAAAATCAACATAAATTTCTGATACTAGTCTCCGTATGCCAGAACGGCTTCGTGTAGTTTTTGGCTTAGTGAGACTTTGAGTAGTTTTAGGATTAAGAGGTGGGTTTTGGTTTACAAAATTCTTAATGATTAAAGGGCCCAGTTCCTATCTCTTTAATTCATCGTAGTTCTTTGGATAATTCAACAGGCTTGTACCACAGAATTGCTAGATAGTCAACTCTTTCTATAATTCTATGTGTGTCTCACTCATCGTCGGTGAACGAGATTCCGTTCAACATGCATTTTGGCCGCAAAATGTGGGAAACTTTCAGGACGGGTTGTAAGGAGGAAGTTTACTATTGACTGCAAAATTGAGGTTCTGCTTACCACCTCAAGATGAAGTATTTTGTGTATGTGATTACTCTACTAAGTATATATTATTTAATGTTATGTGCAGTTTTTTAATTTAAATTCTAGGCTTTTTTTGTTAAATACCGGTTACTGCTTATTTTTCTGATGTTGGCATTAGGTCTAGCATCAATGTTGTTCTTAATAGAAAAGGTGTGCCTTAAAGTGCTTGGGATTTAAGCCCATCATTTTTCCAGGATTCAACTTTGACTAATATTTGTATTTTGTATTTTTGCAGTGCAGAACACCATGTTTGCAAGTAATTCAAATAAAATATTATATTTCTGGATCTCATACACCAGGACAATGTCCCACACTCCAGGGAAGGTCCCACATACCTCCAGGGACAATGTCCCATACTCCAGGACATTGCCCCATATTCCCAGAACAATGTCACATACTCCAGGACAATGTCAGGAACCCCAGGACAAGTTCCCTACCTCCAGGAACAGATCCCATACTCCAGGACAATGCCCATACCTCCAGGACAATTTGTCCCATATCCAGGACAATGTCACATACTTTCGGACAATTGTCCCATACCCAGGACAATGTTCCCTACCTCCAAGACAATGTCCCATACCCCGGGCAATGTCCCAATCCCAGGACAATGTTTATATCCCCAAGAACAATGTCCCAATCCCACAAAGACATGGTCCAATACCCCAGGGGACAAATGATCCCTGCCCCGAGACAATGTCCTCATACCCAAGGACAAGCCCATACCCAGGGGACAATGTCCGTATACCCCATGGACAATGTTCCCATAACCCAGGACAATGTCCCCATACCCAGGACAATTTACCAATACTCAGGAGGAATATCCAATACCCAGGACACTGTCCCATACCCCAGAACAATGGTCCATACCTCCAGGACCATGTCCCATACCTCCGGACAAAGTCCCATTACCTCAAGGACGATGTCCCATACCTCCAGGACGATGTCCCATATCCCAGGACAATGTCCCATATCCCAGGACCAATGTCCACCATACCACAGCGACAATGTCCATTAACACAGTCAATGGCCCCTACCAGGACACTTGTCCCATACCCCAGGCAATGTCCCATAACTCCAGGAGAATATCCCATACCCAGGAACAATGTCCCCATACCCCCGAACAATGGTCCATACCTCAAGGACAATGTACGACTTAGGACAATTCCCAACCCCAGGACAAGTCCCATACTCAAGACAATGTCCGCATTACCTCCGGGACAATGTCCCATATCCCCAGGACAATTTTCAATCCCAGACAAGGTCCCATAGCCCCCAGGACAATATCCATACCCCAGGACAATGACACATTCCAGGACAAGGTCCCATACACCAGGACACAATGTCCCATACCCAGGACAATGTCTTATACACCAGGACAATGTCCATTACCCCAGGGACAAGCCATACCAGGACACAGTCCCATACTCCAGGAGAATATCCCATACCCCAGGACAAGGTCCCAGACCCAGAACAATGTTCCATACTCCAGGGAACAATGGTCCCATTACCTCCGGACAATGTCCCATACCTCAAGGACGATGTCCCATATCCTCCAGGACGATTGTCCCTAATGTCAGGACAAATGTCCCATATCCCCAGGACAATGTCCCATACCCCGGACAATGTTCCCATACATCGAGGACAAGTCCCATACCTCCAGGACAATGTCCCATATCCAGAACAATGTCCCTTACACCAGGGACAAGTCCATAAACAGGACAAGTCCTACATCCAGGACAATGTCCCAAGCCCCAGGTCAATTGTCCCATACCCCCAGAACAAGTTCCCATACCCCCAGGACAAGATTCATAATCCAGGACATTGTCCATCCCCAGTGACAATGTCCCATTACCCAGGACAGGTCCCATACCCCAGACAAGGTCCCAACTCCAGGGACAAGTCCCAATCCTCAGGACACATGTCCCAATCCCCAGGACAATGGTCCACACCCAGGACAAGTGTCCCATACCCCTAGGTCAAGGCCCATTACCAAGGACAATGTCCATTACCCCAGGACAATGTCCCAACCCAGGACAAAGGCCCATACCCCAGACAATGTCCTATACCCAGAACCTGTTCCCATACTCAAGGACAATGTCCCAAACCGCAAGGACAATGTCCGTACCCCAGGAAAAGGCCCATATCCCCAGAAACAAGGTCCCATGACCCCAGGCAATGTACCATACCCCAGGACAATTTTTTAACCTCCAGGCCAATGTCCCATACCTCCAGAACAATGTCCCATACCCCCAGGTAAATGTCCATAATCCAGGACTACGTCCCATACCCCAGGACAATGTCCCATACCTCCAGGACAAAGTCCCATATCTCCAGGACAATGTCAAATATTCCAAGGACAATGTCCCATACTTCAGGACAATGTCCATACCCCAGGACAATGTCCCAACCTCCGGGACAATGTCCAAGATCCCAGGACAATGTGTCATATCCCAAAGACCAAAGACAATGTCCCCATATCCCAGACAATGTCCAATACACCAGGACAATGAACCAATTCCCCAGGACAATTTCACATACCCCAGGGCAAGTCAAATACCCAGGACAATGTCTTAAACCCAGGACAAGAGACCATACCACAGGACAATGTCCCCATACCCCAGACAATTGCATACTCCGGAGAATATCCATACACCAGGAAAATTTGTCCCTACCCCAGAACAATTGTTTTTTTTTTCCATACCTCAGGGGACAAGGTCCATACTCCGGACAATGTCCCATACTCCAGGACGATGTAACATTAATCCAGGACAATGTCCCATAACTCCTAGGACACTGTCGCCCATATCCCCAGGACAATGTCCCAACACACAGGACAATTCCCATACCCCAGGACACTATCCCATACCTCCAGGACAATGTCCCATATCCCAGAACAATGTCCCCATACCCACAGGACAATGTCCAATACACAGGACAATGTCCTATACATCCGGACAATTTATACCTTCAGGCCAATCCCAACCTCCAGAACCAAGGTCCCCAATACCCCAGGACAATGTTCCATAATCCAGGACAATTGTCTCATACCCAGGACAATGTAACCAATTACCCCTAGGACAATGTTCAATACCCCAGGACAATGTACATACTCCAGGACTATGTGCCATATCCCCAGGACAAATGTACCATATCCCCGGAGAAGTCCCATATACAGGACAAATGTCCCATCCCCCTAGGACAATGTCCATAGCCAGGTCAATGGCCCCATACCCGGACCAGTCACATTAATCAGGAAGAATACCCCTACCCAGTGAAGAATGTCCCATACCCAGAACAATGTTCCAACCTCAGGGACAATGTCCCATACCTCGAGGACAATTCCCATACATCCAAAACAATGTCCCATCCCCAGGAACAATGTCCAATACACCAGGACAATTTCTATACCTCCAGGCCAATGTCACATACCCCAGAACAATGGCCCCAACCCCCAGGACAATCTCCATACCCCAGGACAAAGTCCCAACCCCAGGACAATGTGCCCCATACCCAAGGACAATGTCCCATACCCCAGGACAATGTCCCATACTTCAGGACAAGTCCCATATCCCCAGGGACAAGACAATACCCCAGGACAATGTCTGGTACCCCAGGACCCACCCCCCAAAGTCACAAACCCAGGACAATGTACTGTGGTATATCTAATCAGTTCGAGAATCTGTAACCTCGCATCCCTCCAAGTTTCAGCACTGTGTGACCTAAGATCTCCAGTTTGTGTCACCCAAGTGCAATGAAAATCCAGAAAATAGGTCAAATATGCTATTAAATTGTGCAAATTAGGTACTAGAATGCATATTATATACTGTTCGTTAAAATCGGAAATCAGTTTGAGAATGCCAAAATCCAGCAGATCGTGCCCGGCCCCCAATAAGTAGTAGGATTTATTCTTTCTACTGTGAGACAGCTGTCATCAAAAAAATTAAATGTTTGTTGACGAATCCTCGCTTTCGTGTTAAGTAATCAATGACAACATCTAAAATTAGGATTCTGCCGCCATCCCACTGAAGAAATTACGAATTAAAAGGGCGCAATCTATAGTGAATTTATTCTTTATTTATTTAAAATATTTATTATCAATATTAATAGTCCAGCATGATTTTTAAAATATCAGCACCACATTATCATAGTTTAAGTTAGAAAATAAGTACATAAAATGAAATTGCGGAGAGAAACAAATATACAACAGAATGGAGAATTCAAATCATTCATTGTTGGAATACCGGACTATAAATGAAAACTTCATATAACAATTTTAAGATGGCGCGCCAATGCTGTTCGGGACGTTGATTAATAATCCGTAGGAGTTAATGGTAAGAACGAAAAAGGGGGAATCAAATGAGGGTCGGTTTCTTTTAAACCTGTCAGACTTATAGATTTTCAATACTGTTCATATGTACATACGCGTTTGTCTATAAGAGGCTTCGCTTCGCGCTGTTCGCTTAATATTTTGCGGAGGTCGTGACACAGAGCTACACAATTTCCAGCACCCCCGCTGTAGTGCGGAAAAACTAGAGCACACGATATTTTTACTCATTTATCAGACAAAGACATTGGTCACTTTTTATACTACCAATTGATTCGATTTCCATGATGGCCTTGTAATAATGTACCCCCTTATTCTAAAAGTTCCCCACATTTTTCCAGATATTAGACTCAAATATTCTGATTCACCACACTTTAAACTATAGAAAAACATCAACAAACCTGCTCACCAAAAGGCTACCAAACTTCGAGAACGGGACCTTCCTTTACGACCCTACCATGTAATGGATTTCAGGGAGCGCGACACTTATAATGTCACATTACATCGTTGAGCACGGGATATGAGCTCCGTACATGCGAATAAATCTGAATTATATACTACAGCTCTGCTAAGGAATGAACCAGAGTACCTAGAGGTGACAATATCGCAGAAATTTTAGCCACCAATTGTCATTTCCTTCAGGATGTAAACAAACAACGCCCTCAATTGTTTCTAGTAGCTTCTAGTAATGAAACCTGGAAGTGATGAAGCTGAGAACAAGACAATGTTTAAAAAGGGTGATTTTTCTGACTTCATGAAATGGCAGTTTTTAACGCCCGTTTTCACAAAACTGCATATTACTTGTTAATGTGATGCAATACTATATGTATTTGATTATTTGCTGATCTCTCAAGAAAATCCCCAAAAGTCAAAGGAACTGGCAACTATCTCGCAAGGAAACATCCATCTAGCGTCGGGTTCAGCAGTCACATCTAAGTGTTGAGAAAGGCAACAGTGGTTGTCGAAACGTCCACAAGTAAGTGAACAACTTTGAATCAGAAGTTATAACCGTATTTACATCAAATCATGTTCCTAAGACACCATTTCATTGGCATTACTTAAGGAGAATGTTGCAACTCTGTTTGGGGCTTTAACACTGACCAATTACCAAGTCAATTTGCAGTGGTGTTTCCCTGCTAAGCTCCAGGAAGTTGCCGTGACACCCATTCTCAACAGGCCTACTTTAGAGGGTGCTCACAAACTATCGCCCTGTGTCAAATATTAGCTGTGTGTCTTAGTTCATGGAGAAAATAGTGCTCTGATAAAGGGTCGTTTTGTTTCAAATGACTTAAATGAGAAGCTTGATCAGCCAGCTAATAAAGAACAACACAGCACTGAAACATCACTTCTGCGTAGACCGATATCCTCAATGTATTTCACAACAGTAAGGCAGTTGTTATTGTGCTGCTGGACCTTTCTGCAGCCTTTGATACTGTTGATCATTCCATTCTTTTGGATAGGTTACATGATACTTTCAAAATTCAAAATACTGCCTTCCAGTGGATATACGCATCAGTCATCCGGAAGCATAATATTGCTTACACATGTATACAGATGATGTGCAGCTCGATTTAACATTTGATCCCAAGACTGATGGTGATGCTAAACATGCAGTTGACAGGTTATCTCTTCCTATTGATGAAATCAGTGAGTGGATGCGCTGTAATAAACTCAAACTGAATGATGAAAATGCAGAATTTTTCATCGCATGTTCACCCTATCACATCAGTCACCTCAAAGACATCACTTTCAGGGTCGGGACAATGGATATTCCCCAGTTCCCGGCAATCAGAAACCTTGGTGTTGTGTTCGATCAGACAATGTCCATGACTGAACACGTGAAGGTCATCATTAAAGCAATATTAGCACATTTTTGAAGAGCGCCCCAATTTTCAAAATTGGATATTTTTGCAGAGTTATGTTGGTAATTGTCTACGAAACTATACCTGCAAACGAGAATGCTAAAAAATGCGTATTTATCATAAAATAAACGATTTTGTAATTAAAATTGGGATCCCAGATTGGACTTCTACGGCGGAGCTGGAAATGCTACGTTTATGCCCGTCCATGATGAAATAGTGCCACCTCAAGAAAAGAACCTCTAACTTCGACTTGCCTGAACCAATAAAACAACTAATGTATGAGCGTAGACATGACGCTATTTCCCGGCTATTTCACATTGGAAGGTCGTTTCCAGCAGCCGTTGAATTATTATCGGGATCCCGATATTAATTAATCTAATTACAAAATTCCTTCGTTTGTGACACATAGACATTTTCGAGCTTAACCATTCACAGGTATAGTTTACCAATGCAACCGTGTAGGAATTTCAATTTTTTTGAAAAATTGAGGGCGCTCTTCAAAAATGTGCTAATATTGCTTTAAATCTGTTAACGTCCACCTTAGCAATATTTACCGGATCCGCAGTTTTATCACATTCAAGAGTTGTCATCATCTCGTTCCCTCAATGATTTTATTTCGCATTGACTATGCCAATTCACTATTGTATGGAATGTCGGCCAGAGAAAAAACTACAGATTTTGCAGGAAAAAGCAGCCAGGCTGGTGTTCAGATCTGATAGAAGGAGACCAGCCACACCACTCCTTAAAAAGCCCATTGGCTACCGATCAGGGGTATTTCCGTATAATTGCCATCATACTTGTCCGAATACCTATCTGTCTGTATTCCTGACAGGCCAGGTTTGCGGCTAAAGATGACGACACGCTCCCAGACATCGTCTTTTAAGGCGAGTGAGAGTTTTGCTCTCCTACAGCTCTCCTTAAAGAGCATTTGATAGCTCCCCTGATGCAGCTATTCTTTAGTGCATGGTAGGAGAGTGATTTGTATTAAACTCCTCTTGGAAGATCATTTTTGATGTACATTGCAGTGGTAAATGTTCTTAAATTCACCTCTGAATACTCCTTAATTGACATTAGATCTTTTAGGAGAGCACGTATGGCGCAGCGCATAAGCGAAGGACTCATGATAATTAAACCATTGGAAATCGGAAGTTCGAGCCCCCTGTAGTCAACGTGGTTGTGTCCCTGGGCAAGATACTTAATCTCAATTGCTTCGTTCACCCAAGCGAAATCTTGGGAGCTGTTATGGGGAATATTATTACAATCTAAATGCTCATAGGGATGTGCGCTTGGCCAGCTGCCGGCCTAGATGAAGCGAAATGATTGTGACGATTTCCTGATGGCAGCGTAATAATAATAGGCAACAGCGCTCTGAATCCTTCGGAAAAGACGATTTACAAATGTTGGGTATTATTATTATTATTATTATTATTAGGAGAGCACTACCTCTTTTTTAAAAGACAGTGTCTGCGCTCCTCACTGTTCCTCTTACAAAAAGGTCAGTGGGTGACAGGGCTTTAAGCAATGCGGGAGCCTTTTAGTGGTTCAACACACAATGGAAGAACAGAAAGTACGATTTTAGTATCCAGAGGAAACCGCATTATCTGATTAGAAGGAAACCTAAAATCGAGTATGAATCAGGAAACGAAGTTCACTAGAACGTGAAGGAAATCACCAAGAAGGGAACCAAGGAAGAAAGGAACTCCTTTCGAAATGGTACAAGGTGAATGAGATTCGTTAGAGAAACGCTCTTTCCCCAAGGGTTTTCAAAGTAGCAAAGCTCACTATACATGTAAAGAGTTGAATATCAAAGTAGAAAACGTACAACGTTACCATAAATTATTGTCTAGCAGATTTACATGTGTTACCGAACTTATCAAGTCTGTTGCTCTTTAACCTTTAATCAATTGCGATTACCAAACAGAAGTGATAACCTTTGCTCCCGCTAAACTTACGCTACTAAAATAGAATATCAGAGATTTTCTAAATACACGATATATGTTATTATACTGACATAGTTTGCACCATATAATCTGATAACCACGTTCTTTGTCATTAAAGGCTGTGTCAGAGATTTTGAATATATTTTTGTGTTGTAATTAATAATAGTCATCTAGAACTAAAGAAAGTCACATAAATGCTTAATTCCAAAGATGGAGATGAATCAGATTTTCCGTTTTCATACAGTACACATTTTTGCACATAACAATGCCATAGGATACTGTGTACAACAAAAATTCCGGATCCAGAATTTGATAACAAAGTTGTGATTTTTTTTATAATTTTGAAGGACTTCGATTTTAGCTTAGTTATTACACATAGTGATTAGTATAATGAACAAGCATTATGCATATGAAAAAAAAATGAGCGCGCCCTCATCGGGAAATCTCTGAGTCAGCCTTTAAGGAATCATGAAATATGGGAACATTGACAACAATTGACATTTCTTAAAGGGCCATGATCCGATCGCAAATCCCAGAACGCTAGATTTTACCGGAAGTGGTCAACATTTTGGTATCAAAAAAGCTACTATTTCTCTCGTTTACCCTGTGAAATGTTAGGGCTAAAAGTTGTTTGGTTTGGATGTTATGAGTGAAAATGTGCCCCTTTTTGGACGACCAATATTTTACACAGTATTCTATGACTTACAAAATCACGTTTTTTCACTCTCACATAAGAACGGATTGAAATATCGGCGCGAAACTTTGCAGGTGGGATAAAGGACATTCTATCAAGATGAAAATGTCATATACTTAAATCGAGCCATCCACCTTTAACATTCAAAATGTAAAGATCGTTGATCAAAGTTCGTTTTGAGTGACCTTTTACATTATGGTCTCCATCAACGTTTTATGCTTGTCCCTTCTTAAATCATCATGTGAATATCAAAGGTCGAGAGAAGGTTGACCCAAAGGAGAACGTTGTACCTTATGTCTATTCTGCCATTCTACCATTCCGGTTCGGTAGGCTTCTAAGATCAAGAAGCCTGTAACATTTACAAGGCGTCATTGTTGGAAAAGAGAGCGGATCACGACGTCGAGGCGTAGTAGCACTGGTGAGTATTAAGATGGTTGTTGTAGAATAAAATCAAAGACACGAAAGGACAGCAAGTGTCAACTGGCACAGAGCATTTTAAGAAACATGGTGAACTAGCTGACTGACAAAAATTATTTCACTTCCTTTCAAGACAGCTGAGAGATATAAAGAGGGATAATTTTGTATAAAAAATATATTTTAAGATAGGACATTAATGTTTGGATTTGTTTTGTTTTCTATATATATCATAAATAATAGGCAAAAATAACAACAAACACAACAAAGATGGTCATGTGAGTGACAACATATGCTGTGGCGGAATAAGAATTTGCGAAGCATTGGCTTTGCGGAATAAGCAACGCATTCAGTTGCAAGAGATTACGTCTCTCGCCTTCATTTGGTATAAAGGAATAGACAAACAGGCTTTGCAATGTCTATTGTAATTATAAACAGTTACTTTTGAAAAGACACCATATCAAGCAAACAAAAGACCTTGCTATAAAATGTACAGAATTCGTAAATTTTACAGTAAGAAAAGTGAGAAAACATTTCTCTAAAGACATCAAAAACAAAGTTATGGTCATATGCTTTCATTAGAGACTACAGTCTACAATAGGCTATCTGCATTGATATTTCATTTAATTCATTTAAGGGTATAAAAAATGTCATTGCAGCACACTATTATACACCAATAAAATCAATATAGTCAACAGTCTCGTTAGAAGTCATGTATATTCATAAAAACAAAACATTATAATAAAATTACAGCAAAAAACAGACAAAATCACCTTCTAACACACTAGCACACAAAAACATATACCATCAAACGCCGGCCCCAACGCAGTCACCAGAACATAAATTCACATAAAAAAATTCATAGACGATAAATTAAAGCTGTGGTCATTGTACAATTTAGTCATGAACAGTAGTGGACTTTGTTTGTAACCGATCTGTGTCCTAAATTTTGGGCAGAGCAAAAAATTTTGTATGAGTTCGTAGTTCTCTGCCGGTATGGGGCATCTCCTAGGTAGCACCAGCTGTTGAAGCGCTCAGACTCAAGACGAGAGTGAAGGGGGTGGGGGGGGGAAACCCAGAACAAAGTTGTTCACCGTCCTGTCATGTAAAGCCTGACAGATTGCACCAGGCTCAAGAGATCATTATAAGTAGAATAACCTTTGCCAAGTATGATCCCGCATGCCCTTTTCTGGATCCGGTAAAGAGCGACTCATGATAATCCGTTAAAAAAAGTTTGAAGAGAGTCTAGCCCATGCACGCATTTTTTGTAAATATACACCTACTATGAGTCCCCTAAAATGCTATAAATGCTTTGCAATTTCAAGGTCATAAGTAAATGGAATTATTTTTTGTGTTCTCTGGTTTGTGAATAACACAAGGATTTTGTTACTGGACCTATTTGCGGTGAAAAAATCGGAAGGTTGACAAAAATATAAAATGAGAAATCAATTTCAGACCCCAATAGTTATTAATTTACTCACCATAGTATAAATCTATCACATTTCGCAAAAGTATTTGAACGGATGTTAGGAAATGATATCCATATCATTTGTAATTTATAATTACTAGTTGTTTTAATTTGTATGCAAAAATGGTATGTTTAAAGGTGCAACGAGAGTTCAGTACATCCGTATTTTGTCCATATTGTGGTGGTTCACATAATAGATACTCATAGATTTCTACCTTTTATTTGGCTACAAATCTGTCTAAAGTGAAAACAAAAGGTGGTTGATGTGTGCATTTTAATATAAAAACATAGCTTGACCTTCCTTGCTCCTTTAGGAAATTAGAAATTTTACAATTTTGACCAAAAAATAATTAGCTTATCCTTTCAGATGGGGCTATTTTTTTTAAGAAAGTTTGACATAGCAGTGCAAAAATTAGAATTTTAAATTCTTTTCAAGGACAACTGCTATGTGAAATCTCTCGTTGCACCTTTAAAGCCACTGACGTCGAATAGGATAAAGCCGATAGATCAACAATGGGGAATTTAACTTGTGAAGTTAAATGTACCTATTTTTGTGTATATTCTGCTAGATTTCGCCAAAATGGATTCTGCAGCCGAGACTGACGGGCCTCTTCGTGTCATATTATGGTCTGTACCCCGTTCACTTTCTACTGTGTTTGAAAAATGCATGAGCTTTGTTCCAAATACTCAAATTATCAACGAACCGAATGCTTGCGCCTACCACCTCGGTCCAGAAAAATGTCCTGATCCAGATCCGTTGGCTAATGAAGATGCGGTCGAGGAGTTCAAACAAGATTTGAAAGAAATAAAGTTGGATCTACCGATGGCGTTTGATTCTGATCAATGCACATATGAATTTGTAAAACGCGAGCTGGAGGCTGACTACCCAGGGAAGCAACTTGTGTTTTGTAAAGATATGGCCTACGCCCTCAACGGGAAATATGATATGCTGCCTCAAGGATACCGTCATACTTTCCTAATACGCAACCCATATCGTGCTTTCCCCTCTCACAAGAAGATGTTTGAAAAATTTATGACACTACTTGCGAAGGAAGAGGTCTTTAAGCTAACTAATCTTTCTCCCGCAGCGTTCCCTCCGAAATATGGCTTTCAGGAGCAATACGAGTTGATGGAATTTGTTCGCGATCACGGTGAACCTCATCCAATAATTGTTGACGCAGATGACCTCCTAAATAATCCTGTTTCTACGATGCGCCAGTACTGTACACTTCTCGGGATTCCTTTCAAGGAAGAATTGCTGGAATGGCCAGCTGGGATGGACGTCATTAGATCCTGGAAAGGTGCGCGGGAGGTTCTTGTAGGTAATCTTCACAAGAGTGGAGGTTATTACGACACAGCGTTAAATAGTTCGCGGTTTCACCCGGCCAAAGATATGCCACGTCGGGAAGAACTGTCTGAAGACATCTTGGAGTGTGTTGATTACAGCATGCCTTACTATCAGAAAATGTTTGATTTACGAATAAGATAATCCTAAATCCTGTTGATGTTTTAAAGCAGTAGTGGTAGGGTATGGGAACAGGCAGAGAAACTTGTTGTGACTTCATGACGATAGAGAAATTTCAAATGAAGTGCTTTGTTGTAATCTGTAGGCATCTATCACTGGTTGATGTGCATGATGTAGGCAAAGTCAATGATAACGCATTGGTATTATTTTAAAGTAGTCTTTAGTGTATTTCGTGGCCATGGGGGTAATTATAAGGCCTAAACCTTGTATCGAAATACACTTTCAAGTGTCATTTAGAAAGTGAACACTGTAGACAACAACCCATTAATGGAGTCTGGCGACAATCGTTTGTAGTTAAAGGCTGACTCAGAGATTTTGAAATATAACTTTTTCGTGTATTAATTAAAAAGAGTCAACAAGAACTCAAGATAGTCACCTACAATGCTCAATTCTAAAGTTTGAGAGGAATTGGATTTTTCGTTTTGATGCAGTAAACATTTATGTGCAGTATAACAGTGCCATAGGATAATGTGTATAACTTGGGCAGGCAACTTCATGGAAATTCAATGTACGATTTGGTGCTGCAAAGTGTAAAACTGTAACAACATCAAACAAGAAAGACGTTGCAACTGGCCATCCAAATCTCCACTTCTTCGGAACAACTCGGAAGAGGTCGACAGGGTCAATTTACTTGGCGTCTCCATCAGTAAGGACCTGACATGGTCCTCTGTGATTACCAAAATGGCTAAAACTATCAGTCAG
>JAMKCH010062053.1:0-18294 GCA_023653785.1 Ophioderma brevispina
GCATGTCCTGGGTATCATCGATCATACATGGAATGTATTTGTTCAATACAATGGTGAATGAAAGCTATTGAACTGCGCCATGGGAATTGTGATTTTATTAGCTCATAGTGATAACTTGTTCATGATATAAACAGCGCGGTCATGGGCCATTGCGTTGTATTCGAGAGTCTACTTTTTGTGAAGACGGTTATATAATCCAAATCTTAGCAGCATAAGCTAATAGGTATTTGGGTAGTGGTATAAAGGGCTGCCTCATGTAGCTTCTTTATAGCTTATGAAGGACAAAAGTCTATCTAGGCATCACCTACAAGCTCCATAACAAAAGGCAGCTATGCAACATCTTCCTGTTTCTTCATAAAAGTAATAAAATGGTCATTGAAATGGAGGCATGCCCTAAGCTTTGCTTTTCCCAGAGAGCATGCCCCTGAAGTTTCTCAAATTTTTCTCATTTTTCTTGATACAAGTGTATTTTGAGGATAAAAACACCTTGCGTACATGATAAAGTAGTTGTAAAACACCAACTAAAAATTGATGGAGAAATATAACTATGTTGATTATAGAGGGCCTCCTTCTCTCCTTATCCGGCGATGTCCTTTCTAAAATTAGTCATCCTCTCCTATTATCGCTGCTTTATTTAGTATAAAAATATTTAATAATTAAGTTTAATTGCACTAATTAATCACTTTAAGTTAATCAAAAATTATTAATATGTCGTCGCTGGCAATTCCAAGAATCAACCTGTCTAGAACGACACTGCAAGGTCAGCTCGAGCTGTCCATTCCGAGCAATAAACAGTGCTGAAACGACACTGTTGGAGTGTAGTGGATTTATTATTTGTTTGATAAGTACTTAAAATTGCCATAATAAAGGAATAGGAGTCTCCTATTTGCCATTGAAAAAATGGCACTTGATCAGTGCCATTATATTCATTAGTTAGCATGAAAAGACAAAAGAAAATATCAGTTACTGGAAGACAAAATGGCATTAAAATACTAGGTCAGTCAAATTAGGATAAATGATTTCTTAACCCAAAACTGATTTCAAAATAATCTTTTTCTCCATAATTGTTTACCACAATCAAGGGAGTGGAATATGTATATTTAAGGGGGTAGTGTTTATACAGGATCAAACTATGAAAAGAGATAAAACACATCGAAATGTATACCAATATGTTCGTCACCTTTCAAGGATTAAAAAGGTATAGTTTGCCCTATCTGCAGGTTGTAATTTGATAGTTATGAGTCAAAATAGGTTCGAAGTCTCAAAGGGGGTAAATTTTCAGATATAGTCGTTCGCTATAAAAAAAAATAGTGTCAAATTGTTCGTCTAATGCTACAAGAGCTGAAAATATACTGATTGCGCCATTAATGATATTCGTTGCATAATTGGAATGCAAAATGTGACTGGGGCTACAGGGTCTATGGGAGGTCACTAGTCATAAATATGTAAGTCTTTTCAATTACTTATCTAGTGTGACCAAATGAACAATTTATAACCAGTTTGATCAAAATCGGACCATTCTGTAAATTTTATCCCAGGATGACCATCAACATGTTATGTGCCTATTGCACTAAAACTATAACGCATAGATAGGGAAGTATACTTTTTTTTAAATCTTAGGAGTAGCCCAATTAATTGATACATCTTTTAAATCAATGCAAACAATTGTATTTTTACCCCTGTACAACCGTTACCCCCTTAACCCCCCCACTAAGTTGATTTTGGTAAAGTTTTAATATATATTGTTTTTGTACAATTTCACAGTATATTAACACCAAAATTGTTTCTTTTTCTAATTTGATTTGGGTCAAATCATACAATTATTGGACTATACAGGTCACGGTTTGTGAGTTCATAATTGAATCAGCTCAGCACTTTGTATTATTGATTCTGTGGAATAAAATAGGACAGCATCATTCTTCAAGTTTGATCGTCTTTCGTTAGGATATCTTCTGGAGACAGATAATGAAATACTGAGAATATAACAATATGTTATGCATTATAATTTATCATCAGAACGTTTACGTTTGAGACTTAAACGTAATTCTTAATTGTATGGAAAAATATACACTTGTGACTTAGGTTCTCTCTTCTAGATTTTGATTTTTAACATGGACACGACAATACATGTCAGCTTCTTGGCGATTTTATCAGGTGAGTGGTGGAAAATTTTCGGAGTTTCTCTATCTACGTGTACTATGTGTGTGTGTGTGTGTTTGTGCGTGATGGGATGTACGCCAATGTTCCCATGCTTAAAGTTGATTTAAAGAGGGGATTTTTTAGGGTACGAGTTTCTCTCAAATTGCACTGGATCGGTTGTAGAGCACCTAGCGAGAAGGTTTCGAAGGGTTACTGGACAAGCAAGTACAAAAGAAAACCGCAAACCTTGTTTTAAACTTGTCTGCTACTGTAATCGTTTCTAGAAAACCATGTTTTGATTTTCTTTCGTGCACGACAGAAAATACTAAATCATCTTATTACAAAAAGACGGCGTATTCGCCTTATTCACTTCAGGTGTGATCTACTACATTGATAAGCATTTATATGAAAAAAACAGGTTCGAAAAAAAATGTTGCGCTTTTTTCTGGAAATGTCCTCGTGTCTTTTTAAAGGAGAACTTTTCAATCGTGTGTATGTATGCATTTTTGTATGTATGTATGTATGTATGTATGTATGTATGTATGTATGTATGTATGTATGTATGTATGTATGTATGTATGTATGTATGTATGCATGCATGCATGCATGTATGCATGTATGTATGTATGTATGTATGTATGTATGTATGTATGTATGTATGTATGCATGTATGTATGTATGTATGTGTGTATGTATAGATTTGAAATATGTTTAATATTGATTTATCGCATTTCAAAGGGGTCACCTAGTTTATTGACCTTAGCTCACATGGTGTAAATTTTGAATAATAAATAACAGATTATTTAACCTTTTTTCTTGAATTGATATTAATAGAAAAATAACAAGCGCATATTAAAACGTATTGTTTAACTTTATATCAATTTTCCAGTCAACATGATCAATTTAAATACATAACTGCAGTCTTTGAACGAGCATCATGCAATTAGTTATTGATGGTGCACAGACAAGTTACACTGTGGGGGCTCATTCGAGAGCAAAGGTAATCAACCGCCCATCGACACTCTATAAACAAAGACGAAAATTATCATATTATAATATTTTAGTGAGTTTTTTTGTAAAAGCATTTTCTCAGATAGCGGGGTTGTTGATAAGTTCGCGACGTAAAATTCGAGTACATTTGAAATGTACTTGAAGAACTAAATTCTTTATATGCGGATATGGAACACTCATTTCGAGTAAATTTCAAGTACACTGATATGAAGTGCTCAGAATGTACTATATTTCATTCACTGTACTTACACTTGAAACCTTCTTGGAATGTACTAAAATTTACTCAAAATCTACTCCTCGGGGATGTCTACAGGAAAAAAATCGAGAACAAATGTGCTAGTTTCCTGTTCCAAATGTGCATCCTTGGAATGTCTATAGAAAAAGTAACATAATTCAACCAGCTGTTACATTGAATACAACTGAAGCAAATTTACGAATTAGTCAGAAGATTTTGAGAGTTAATGTAGCTGAAAATGCGCTTACGTTTGACTTGAATTGCTTTCATTAAGCTAGAATTGATTTATCTGGTATCGGATTCCATATTTCAATAGATTTTAGCGGGAAGGAATTTTACATTTTCACCCAATGAACGTGCCCCTCATTCAATGCCCATACCTTCGGCAAGTAATAGAGGTGACACGATGGTTGAATCTACTATAGCACCATATATTATGAGTGGCATTCTGGTTTAGGGGAAGACCCGCATTTTTGTTTTCGGGGGGCCGGAAAAAACAATATGCCGGAACACTAGTGGAATTGCCAAAGAAAAAAAAACAAACAATATATAATACAAACCATCCCCACTACTATGCAGGTAAGGCATGCTAATCTACCCAAGGGCTCAGTCAGTAGCTAGCCGTGGATGGAACATGTTACCAACAGCTGACGATGCATGTCCTGGGTATCATCGACTACATGGAATTGTATTTGTTCAATACAATGGTGAATGAAAGCTATTGAAACTGAGCCATGGGAATTGTGATTTTATTAGCTATAGTGGATAACTTGTTATGATATAAACAGCGCAGGTCATGGGCATTGCGTGTATTCGAGAGTCTACTTTGTGTGAAGACAGTTATTAAATCCCAAATTCTAGCAGCATAAGGCTAATAGGTATTTGGGTGCTGGTTATAAAGGGGCTGCATAATTTAGCTTTTTTTATAGCTTATGAAGGACAAAAGTCTATCTAGGCATCACCTAAAGCTCCATAACAAAAAGGCCAGCTATGTCAACAATCTTCCTGTTCTCTCATAAAATAATAAATGGTCCTGAAATGGAGTGCATGCCCATAAGCTTTGCTTTTCCCAAGAGACCCATCCCCTGAAGTTTCTAAAATTTTTCTTCATTTCTTGATACAAGGTATTTGAGGATAAAAAACCGTGCGGTACATGACAAAGAGTTGTAAAAAACACCAACTCAAAATTGATGGAGCGAAATATAACTATGTTGACGTATATGAGGCTACGTCTCTCAATTAGCCGGCGATTCCTTTCCTAAAATTAGTCATCCTCTTCCTATTATCGCGGCTTATCCCTTTATTAGTATAAACCAGTAATATCTTATAATTAAGTTTAATTGCACTAATTAATCACTTTAAGTTAATCAAAAAAATTATTAAAATGTCGTCGCAGGCCAATTCCAGAATCATACGTCTAGAACGACACTGCAAGGTCAGATCGAGCGGTCCATTCCGAGCAATAAACAGTGCTGAAACGACAATGTCTGGAGTTGTAGTGGAGTTATTATTTTGCTTGATAAGTACTTCAAAAATGCCATAATAAAGGAATAGCGAGGCTCCTATTTGCCATTGAAAAAATGGCACTTGATTCAGCCGGCCATTTATATAATTAGTTAGCATGAAAAGACAAAAGAACAATATCAGTCACTCGGAAGACAAAATGGCATTCTTAAAATACTAGGTCAGTCAAAATTAGGATAAAATGATTTTAACCCAAAACTGATTTCCAAATAATCTTTTCTCCCATAATTGTTTACCACCCAACAAGGGAGGGATATGTATATTTAAGGGGGTATAGCTGTGTATACAGGATCAAACTGGTGAAAAAGAGATTAAAACACATCGAAACTGTATACTAATATGTTCGTCACCTTTCAGATGATTAAAAATGGTTATAGTTGCCCATCTGCCGGTTTGTAATTTGATAGTTATGAGTCAACAACATCCAGGTTCGAAGTCTCAAAAGGGGGTAAATTTTCATATAAGTCGTTCGAGATTGTAAAACAATAGTGTCAAAATTGTTCGTTCGAATGCTACAATGAGCTGAAACACTATACTGATGGCGCGCCATTAATGATATCGTTGCATAATTGGAATGCAAAATGTTGACTGGGGGCTACAGGGGTTATGGGAGGTCACTAGTCATAACGATGGAGTCTTTTCAAAATTACTTATCTTCTAGTGTGACCAACCAATGAACAATTTACAACACAGTTTGACAAAAAATGGACCATACTTGTAAATTTATACCAGGCTGACATTCAACCTGTGTGATGTGCCTACCTTGCACTAAAACTATAGCATAGATAGAGGAAGTATACTTTTCTTTTAATCTTAGGTAGTAGCCCAATTAATTGATACGATCTTTAAATCAATGCAAAACAATGGATTTTACCCATGTTGACAACCGTACCCACTTAATTTACATGTTCCACAAGTTGAATTTTGGTATAAGTTTTAATATCTATTTATTTTTGTACAATTTCTACGGAAAATAACACCAAAATTGTTTTCTTTTTTCTTAATTGGATTGGGTCCAATCAACAATTATTGAGACTATACAGGTCCACGGTGTGTGGTTCATTAAATTGATCAGCTCAGCACTTTGTACAATCTATTGATTCTGTGGAATAACAATACGGACAGCACTATTATTCAATTTGATCGTCTTCTTCGTTAGGTTAGGATCATCTTCGGAGACAGAAAGAAATATGAGGGGAATATAACAATAGTTATCTATTTATAATTTATAATAAGAACGTTTACCGAAATTATGAGACTTTAAACGTGTAATTCTTAATTGTATGGAAAATATACAGCTTGTGACTTAGGGTCTTTCTTTGATTTTGATTTTTTAAAATGGACACCACAATACATGTAGCTTTGGCGATTTATCAGGTGATGGTGGAAAATTTTAGAAGTTCCTATCTAACGTGTACTATATGTGGTGTTGTGCCTGTCGTGTGCCGTTTGTGCGTGATGGGATGTACGCCATGTTCCCATGCTTAAAAGTTGATTTAAAGAGGGGCTTTTTTGTTACGGCGTAAGCGTTTCTATCAAATTGCATGGAGCGGGTGTATGAGCACCTAGCGAGAAGGTTTCGAAGGGTTACTGGACAAGCAAGTTTACAAAGAAAGAAAACCGCAACTGTTTTAAACTTGTTGCTTACTTGTAATAGTTCTAAGAAAACCATGTTTTGATTTCTTTCGTGCACGACAGAAAAAATACTAAATATCTTTATTACAAAACAAGAACGCGTATTACGCTTATTCACTTACGGTGCTGATTCTACTACTTGGTAAGCATTTATTGAAAAAAAAACACGGTTTCGAAAAAAAATTGGTTGCGCTTTTTTCGGAAATGTCCTCGTTGTCTTTTTAAAGGCAGAACTTTTCAATCGTGTGCAGTATGCATTTTGTATGTATGTAGGTATGTGTGTTATGTAGGTATGTATGTATGTAGTATGTATGTATGCTGTATGTTTGTATGGATGTTGTATGTATGTATGTATGTGTGTATGTAAGATTTGAAAGTATGTTTAATATAGTGATTTATCGCATTTCAAAGGGCCGTCCCTATGTTTTATTTGACCTTAGTCACATCGGTTGTTGTAAATTTTGACTAATAAAAACAGATTATTTAACCTTTTTTCTTGGTTGAATTGATTATTAGAAAAATAACGTATGTTAACTTTATATCAAGTTCCGTCAACATGATCAATTTAAATACATAACTGCAGTCTTTGACACATCGTTGAACGAGCATTCATCGCAATAGTTATTGGATGGTGCCACAACAAGTACACTGTGGGGGTAATTCCGAGAGGCAAAGGTAATCAACGCCACCATTCGACACTCTATAACAAAACGACGGGGAAATTATCATATTATAATATTTTAGGGATTTTTTTTGGTTAAAAGCATTTATCAGATAGAGGGGTGTTGATAAGTTCGCGACCCCCCGGTAAAATTCGAGTACAGTTGAATGATTCTTGAAGAACTTATTCTTTAATGCGGAATATGGCCAACATCATTTCGATGCTAAATTTCAAAGTACATGATATGAAGTCCTGCAGAATGTACGATACTTTCCATTCACTGTATTACACTTGAAAAGCACTCTCTTTGGATGTACTTAAAGGTAATCAAAATCTACTCTGGGGATTGTCTAAAGGAAAACAATCGAGAACAAATGTGGCTAGTTCCTGTTCCAATCATGTGCATCCTTGGCATGTCTATAGGAAAAGTAAAGTTCGACAATTACTGTATTGAAATGTACACGAGATGTACAATTTCCTGTTACAAATGTGCATCTTTAGAATGCTTTATAGAAAAAGTTAAATTTAGACCTTCCCACGTGCGCGAGCTGCTGTTGTATTAGTTTCCCGTTCCAAATGTGCATCTTTAGAATGTTTATAGAAAAAAAGGAAATTTCGACATACTGTACCTTGAAATGTACACGAGATGAACTAGTTCCTGTTCCACGGTGCATCTTTAAGAAGGTTATAGAAACGTAAAATTTCGGGGACCATACTGTACTTGAAAGGTACTCGCCAATATTACTTTACCTGTCCCAATGTGCATTTCGGGAGTAGTGCCAGAGAAAAAAAAGTTACGTTGCGAGCACAATTGAAACCAAAAATTCTGGACGAGCAGCGGAACTGGAAAATGGGGGTGGAAATTTCTCTCACTTCCCCCTCTCCCCTCCCCTGCTACTTATGTGGTTAATGTACTTATATAGGCTTAAATAGCGGTCCCCTAAATGGATGATACACATAACTCCAATCTTTGTGTGGACATACATTGCAATACACAAGCACAGGAAAAGAATACCAGTGCCAGTGACATCATTTGCTGAAAACTATTGATTCTCAGTCATTTCGAAAAATAGAGTATATTTCGAACACGACATCATTGATTTTGATGAAAATATTCTAAAGTATAAAAAAAGTACATTTCAAGTACAATTTTAATACTAAACTGATGGTTTTCAACTTACCACGATTAACAATGCAAACGAACCACTTCATGTTGATTTTGTCAGGGCAAGCTTATGGCCACAGTTACAATGAAATGCCAGCTTCAATGAAATCTAGATTTTAGGACCTTTGTTACTCCGTTAACGGGACATTCACAACGGCCGGGCGGGGGAACTCCCACTTAGGCCCTCCCCACATTTTCCCACAAGCTCTTTGTTAGATAAGTCCAAGCCAAGGAAACTAGCGGCATCAGAGAAATGAACTTTGCCTGCAGACAATCTGTTAAGAAGAATGGCTCAACTGTAACATCCGCACACGAAAAACAGTATATAATGAAATACTTTCCATGTCAAAATTCAAATACGCTTCAATGTTATACAATGTTGCTCATAACGGTGGAATACTTTTTTCAGACCCCAATCTTAAAACGTTATTTCTATTTGAACGCCTCAGTAAGTAATTCATATTGAGTAGGCGAACGAATGATAAACATTAATGAAGTGTGCTTTGAAAAAATATTCACTACCCCGAGGACAGTGAATCCATGCACTAATTTTGAATATACCCGTAACATATGCTCTTTTCGTCAGACCGTCTGTTGGTTGTTCCTTTTACCTGCTCCAAGCCCGGTTGTGCAAGGAAGCCCATGTTTCAGAGTTGGTGTACCGTTACAAAAAACTGATACAGAGGTTCCATCCGGTATGCTCGGTTTCAACGGCATTGTCACTACGCCCGAAGGTACTTGCAACCGAACGGGAGGAAAAAAAATACAAGCATGAGTCGTGATTTCTCGTTGATATCGCACAGAGTCACGGTCTTCTGTAAAGTCATCAGACATCCTCGAGAGGTGGGTCATTTAAGGCCAGGAAAATCTCCAGGACGACTACGATTGAATACAAGGACTAGATGATCGACGAGGCTTAATCTGTGCGTAGAGCCCGGAAAAGTGACAAACGAGACTATTCGGCGTTTGTGGAGAAGATATTATCTCCAAATTGTAAATCGCGAGAAGATTGCTTTTAATATGGGTTACCGACCCAAAGACGAATTGCAAAATGTCACGCCCACCCGTTCACCTCGGAGTTGATCGGACCTTCGCTGGGCTAGGGGAAGCACAGCAGATTACAGTCCCTACACGGCAATGGCGCATGTATGTGTATTGGGTGAGAGCCGCTCTCCTTGACCATCAAGATGGAAAGACAAAGGGTTCGTCGATGAGTTTGTACGAACTCCGAGATGACTGTATCAGGAATCGACCCAGTGATGGTATGGGCCTTTATCATTTGAGGAAAAGGAAGGAAAAAACAGACTGGTGGTGCCAGATGGAAAACATGAACGCCGCCGCTGTGGCCTGGCTACATTCTGGGAATAACCACGATCCTGCCACATGCTAGAAGGGGTTTGGTAAACATTTTTTGGCTGTAAGACGGACAATGTTCGCCGCAAAGGCCGCGATGTTCTCCTCTTCCGGAGGGAGACAAGTGCGTGATCGTGCCGGCCACAAGGCAGAGGGGCCGGAGCAGATAACATTGGCCTGCTTGATCCCCTGATTTGAACCCTATCGATCATGCAGGAGGGTAGATCTGTCCAATGAAATCATAAACTCCCTTGTGGACAGTATGCCGAGACGTATTGACGCACTGATTCACATGACCAGGGCCATGGCCCATACTCGGTGTTACGTGACCTGAATGGCCATTTTAAAACACAGTATATTGGACATCTCGATGCACGAAATCACCAAAAATGTGTTTATATGTAAAATGAAGGATATGTGAAAAACTTGCTCAACCAAATCCTCTAAATGTATGATTCAATACACCCTTTGCCTTCAGGCTAAGGACCCACAGGTTCCGTGTAAAGAGTTAATTGTGGAATACTAAGTTCAAAGTTGATATGTTCGGAAGGAGACTGATCATTAAAGGTTGTGGCGACTATACCACCCTAAATAGCCATAAAATAACTCACACTTGAAAGAAATACCATCCACTAAAAAGTGATAAAATATTTGAAGCCAACTTTCATTGAGCAACAGTTTTTTGTATACCCGTACCCCCTAGCAGTGCAGAAAATTCTCGTTTGAGATGAGAAAGGGTACAAATTTCGGAACTAATGCCAAACAACATAAACAAATTCGATGTGTCAAAAATCTATTTTCTTAATTAATATCTTTTCGTTGAAAAAAGATATCAAAAATCCGCACCTACATTCTGTTTATAAGTTTTAAAACTCTATACTATATAGTGAAGATTGCAGCTTCAGAACTGTAAAAATAAACTGTCCCGGGGTGAAATGTTAAAACCTAATGTATTTCTTTAAAAAAAAGTTGCATTGCATTGTAAGAAATTATGACGTATGTACGCACATGTACGTATACGTACTTGTACGCCTTTCTTCTTGACTGCCTAGAGCAAAATGACTAACCTGACGATCACCGCAAAAAGGGAGGTAGTGGTATTTGTGTTGTTATATCTAGGGGCACTTTCCACGTTAACATAAGGCAGGGGTCCGCTCCTCACTCATGCTGAAATGCCATGTATCTACACCATCTTGATGAAATCACAGCGTAGATGGGCTGGTCATGTGACCAGAATGCCTCACTACCGTCTCTCCAAGACAAGCTTCTATGGTGAACTAAAGTCAGGAAATCGTTCATGTGGTGGACAGAAGAAACGTTTCAAAGATACACTCAAGGCTTCGCTCAAGAGCTTCAGCATAGACGTGAACAGTTTGGAAAGCCTAACCCAAAATCGCCGCACAATCCGCAGCCTTATAAAAGATGGTGCTGAAACATCAGAATTTCACAGAATCAGCAAGGCTGAGGCTAAACGGTAGAAGCAAAAGTCCAGAATCAACTCCATAGTATCGGGCAGTACTCCTTCCATCGAATGTTTCTGGTTTAACCAGACTTTTCAAGTTCAAGTTGGTTCTTTAGCAATGCCCACCCACAAAACTTCATCTTTCAAGTTGGTCTCTTTAGCCACATGCCCACCCACAAAACTTCATCTTTCAAGTTGGTCTCTTTAGCCACATGCCCACCCACAAAACTTCATCTTTCAAGTTGGTCTCTTTAGCCACATGCCCACCCACAAAACTTCATCTTCTTAAAGTATTTGTCTTGTCATGGTCATCTTCCTCACTGATGGACGAATGAACATGTTTTCATACACAACTTCAAAAGTGAAACGAATCTTACAGATTCCTTCTTAATTGTAGACTGCAACTTAATCATAAAAATAGAAGTATTGTTTACCTCCAATCCCACATTTACTTTTACTCATTGTATCACTGTTATTAAAGCAATAATAACACATTATTTGGAAACCGCCCAATTTTTAATTTTTCCACAGGTGTGGAAATTGTCTAATACGCTACACTTGTAAACGGTAAGGCTCAAATTGAGTATTGGCACAAAGAAGGGATTTTGTTATCATAATCGAGATCCCCGCCTGTATTTAAAGGGGCATTCGTTATCCAAACCTCGTCCCCCACCACCTCAAAACGTTGAGATTTTATATCAGCTGAACTGTTTGCCTAAGTAATCTATCTTAACCTAGTTATCATTTGTACCTAATCTTAGTTGCAAATTCGGTCGTACTGTAAGAAATCCAATTTTTATTCTGTCTGTAACGACAAAATTACAGCACAATGGCCTCTGGGACCGTGGGGAAACAAGCATTGCTTATAATAACACAAAACCGGAAGATCGGTATCAACCAAACTTGTAAATCAGGCCCCCCCCAAAAAAATTGTGTTGATGCCTCGTCCTACCGACCCTAATTTTGAAAATCAGGAAAAAGTTTTTTTTCCCTTTACTGTGCAAAAGAATCCCGACCCTAATTTTAGAAAAATTCCTAAAAAGTTTTTTTTTTTTTCATTTTTAACTTTCAAACATGTAAAAAAAATATGTTTAAACATTTCTTAGCATGTTAGTTAGGTTTCATAATGTACAAAGATGCATTTTTGAGTTAGAATCAACTTGATTTTTTAGTGTTTGATTACTAAATACAAACAAACATGTTCAATACAGTTTGCTATTGACATTAAAAAAAAAACGTTTTTCCGACCGACCGACCCAACTTAAAAAAGTCATCTATGGACAATCAAACATTTTTTTTTGTGGCCTAGCTTTTCTCAAGGCTATCTAGTGAACAATGATAAAACAGAAGCTGAAATCACGAAATGCACTTTTACGGCGGCGATTGGAAATGCCAAATTTTTGTCCGTCACGACTAATTAGCCCCCACCTCTGCAATTGACGTTTTATGCGTAAACCAACTGGAAGTACGTTTCAAGCAGGCGTTGAATTATTTATCGGGGAGATCCCGATAGACCCCGGGGTGAGCAAGCATGTTGGGCGGTATATCAACCTGGGGGGGGGGGGAGTTGTTTTTTTGTATTGTAATTTTTACAGAGCATGTTAGTAGTGGTATACACAAAAATGTATGAGACCATTCTGTCGGGGTAGGTATAAGTGAGCTAGGGGCTCGCAAGAGATTATACAGGGGTCAAAAATTGAAAGTGGTCCAATGTTGTTCAATTGCATACCAAATGTTCGTATGATTAAAAATGAGTAAAAAAGTATAGTTTGTGTATTCCGACGTACCCCTATGGAGTTATAATAAGCTGAAAACCGTTAATATTGGTCGAAGGTTAAAATTTAGCTTCTACAGGGACAAAATACTAAAAATGCTTTATTTTTTTTTTTTTTTTTTTTTTTTTTTTTTTTAATGTTTTTACAGATCTCATATTCATCTTACTGTATTTCCATCTATAAAATACAACATAAAATCCAATTCATGAATACATTGAATGAGGAGTGACCAAAAGGCCTAAGGGCCCGAAATGGGTCACACCTGAAAATTAATAATCACAATTAAAATAAGAACAGTTTTGACCATCTGTAATGCTGGAAATTAACAAGTTCGCACTCTTAGTACTACCCTATATAGTCTCGTAGGGTAAAGGAGTTGTTGGGTGTAACGATACATTTTACATTAGCCGAAACATAGACCTTATTTACTTGTCGGAAACATTACAAATTTTTTCAAATATGAGCTATTTCCACTGAAATTTGAGGCGTTGAAACCATAAGACTACTTTGATGGTCTGCCATCCAATAAGTATGATTGTATACAATTACTTTGCGACACATTGACACTTTCGAGTTTACAAGTGAACAGCAAAATCTCAAAAAGTATAAAACACGGGGAAAGCTCTTAAAATGTGCTATTATTGGTCTTAGTTGTGCTGAATAAAACTCGTTATGAACTCGTCGTATATTCAAATTCCATTTACATTGTTGTGTGTTTATCACAGGTTTAATGACATGTGGTAGTGTAATTTTATTAGGCATGTCTAGTGCTTATAGCTGTGGTTGACGGTATCGTGTGTGTAAGAAACAAAGACCAGATCCAACAAAAGGATGGCGTTTTGAGGTGGTCACTTTTTTCCCCCCCCCCTTCTGACGGACAGGTGATTTATTGCGGGTCAAAGGGGTAGTCCCCACCAGTTGTCATCATATCATTAGAGTTTGTGCACCAAAAAATGCTTCGCATGAGACCCAGAAGACTTTTGGTATGTGGACGATTCCCACATAAACACTACCAAGAAGCTCCCAGAAGTGGAGGGAAAGATGCGATGGATAGCTACTCAATAGGACAAATTATTGCTGTAGCATTTCTTGCTAAAGCAATATTAGCACATTTGCTGTAGAGGCGCCCCCAATTGTTGTGTCAAAATTTGCTATTTTGCACAGTTAGTTGGGAATTGTCTAGGAAACTACACTGCGAACAAGAATGCTAAAAAAATGCGTATTATCAAAAAAAATAAGCGATTTGTAATTAAATTGCGGATACAGATGGTACTTACCGGCAGAGTGGAAGGCTACGTTTTGGTCCGTCCATGATGAAATATGTGCCACCTCGAGAAAATAACTTTAACTTGACTTGCTGAACTATTAAAACAACTAATGATGAGCGTAGACACGTACATGGCGATATGTCCCGGCTATTCACATTGGAAGGCCGTTTCAGCAGCCGTTGAATTATAAATGCGGGGATGCCCGTTAAAACTCTATTTAGTACAAAATTCCTTGTTGTGACACATAGACATTTCGAGCTAACCCATTCACAGGTATGTTTACTAGACAGTTACCCAATGTAACCGTGTAAAAATCCCAAATTTTTGAAAAATGGGGGCGCTATTTCAAAAAAAAATGTGCTAATATTGCTTTAATTGTTGGCCTACAGCAAAGCTAAATTTTACAGTAAGAAATTTCAATTCTAAGAAAGTACTTTTCTAGGATTACCTTGCGTTCATCACACATCACTTTCACCAAGGCGAGCTTTGTCTTGATTGTTTGAGTAAAATGAAAACTTTAACCTATTTTTCATCACTAGTATTCAACGGAACCTGACCCATAGCCTAGTAGCACACTTGGTGCTGTGGGAGGTGTGCTGTTTGCCAATTTTCATTCATCTTGTGATATTGCCGATATTAACTTTTAATTTTTAAAATATTTGTTTTCTTCCGACCTACAAGAATGACTCCTAAGGAGAAAAAATAGCCGCCCTCTTTGTTTGAAGATATTTCTTTTTGTGCCGGTGTAGGCCTAATATTTACCTATCGACAATACGCAAGTATTAGTAAGAAGATAAACCATCGCTATGATATCTTAATTGTGTAATATACTCAATGAATTTAAGCATTTCTCATACCAGAGTACTCTAAAATAGAGAGGATAGTCCGAGTACTTACCACTTAAATAGGTCTTATACTACACAAAGAGAACACATATGATTCTAAAAAAATATGACCCTTTCCCAGTTGTTTATTTGTTTTACTTTACTGTCTACATCCTCATAGGCATAGGCGTAACCCGAGCGAAGGGGGAATACGAGAGTATATCCCCCAATATTGATGATACGGGATGGTTCATAACGTCATGCCCCCATGTTGGACGCCCTTGCTGTGTTTTTTTGACCAAAATAGCGGAACATTGTACCATAGTAAGGCGGACTAGAGATTCAGATGAGGAGTACTCAATTTCAAAACAAATTGTGTTTCTAAATGGACATAATGCTTGTCCATACACGACTTGTGCGAAAATAACTAAGCCCAAGTCGAATCCTTCATATAGAAACACAGACTTTGTTATAAAATTCCGGATGTTTTTTTTTTTTTTTTATTTTTTTTTTTTTTTTTCTTTTTTTTTGTTCATTTGAGTTTATTTCTATTTTTTATTTTTTTTTTATATCCCCTAAATTTTTTCCCCCATGAAATTTTGTACACCACAGTATCCTATGGTACGCTGTGTTAACTGTGCATAAATGTTAACTGGAATGAAAATGTAAAAGCCGATTCATCTCAAACTTTGGAATTACGCATTTTGGGGAGCTTCTTTAGTTCTAGATGCGATTTTTAATTCTACACAGATTTGGAACTCTGAGTCAGCCTTTCATGTAAAAAATGGTAATTTCGCGATTAGTGGCATTTGTTATCATTCAATTACATTTCATAATTTTAGTCTACAGGCAAAGTTTCAGCGCGCTTCGCGCGCAAATCATGTACAAGTAAAATGTCTTAACAGCAAAATCGGTGTAGAAGTTATTATAGTCCGCCGTAGTCATAGTCCGGCCACAACGGTAAAGAATAGGCAACTCGTATTTAGTTGACTCTTCACGCAACATTAGTTTCCCGATTTATTCCGTTGTCATGGAGCCCGGATGTGGGTAGCGGGGGTACTATTATTACTTTCACACGAGGTGTGAAAGCAGATATAAGCTGAGGCGGGAGCCACAGTCAGGGCTCCATAGACGCAACTGAATAAAGCGGAAACTAATGTTGCGTGAAGAGTCAACTTGAATCGAGTGCCCTATTATCATGACGGAGTTAAATTCCCCCCCCCCCCCCCCACACCTATTGTTCACCCATGTTCCCGACTATGAGTACGCCGGGACAATAATTACTTATACACCGGTTCATTTATAAATTTCCATCAACCATTTCCACCCGGGCCTTCATCGTGATTATATGGTCCAGGGGCCCGTTTACAAACATTACGATCGTTTGTAAGTTTGATTTACAGTGCGTAACCACACCTTTTCAAATGGGGGAAGCAGAGGGTGACAAGTATTTTTTGAGGGGCCTAATGTGGGTCCTTATCATATTAACCACTGTACAAAAGTCAGTTCATTTGGTGGGGGGGGCTGGCGGGGGGCAATGGTTCCGGTTGGGGGGCTTATTGCGCCCCCGCCCTCCGCTGGTTACGCCACTGTTGATTATACAAGCGTAACTCGATCAAGCGTAAAGTTTGAATGGATGTGTTAAGTGAAGTTCACAAACTTACGCTTGATCGACTTACACTTCATAAATCACACTTATACAATCAATCGCAAGTCTTTGTGAAACGGGCCCTGGTCCAGGGGATGTAGCGTCCATTCATTAGCTTTCAAACGGAAATTCTTAAATGGTCCCAAAAAGATTTTCCGGTCATCGTTACCCCCAATGGCTATCGGCTTTTGATCGCCAAATAGGTCCAATAGATAAGAAAGGCTCATTAGTGGCCCCTCCACCGCCCATTGTTTAAATATTACCAGTCTAGTAAAATGGTAAAAGCCAGGAAAGGTGTACTGAATCATGTTAGGACAAGGATCAATGGCACAATTCGCCATCGAAGTGGTTACATAACTCCTTGTTAATGGATCACGACCCCTTGGACATGTTATTGCTGCCGTTAGACTCTTGTGAGCGAGCATTTCGATAGTGGGTGCAGCACTCAAAAGCGGGATTCCAGTTGACATAGTACTGACAGTGATACACGTAACCCTTCGCTGGCGAATTGAAAATCCTTGTTTGTTTTTTCTCTTTCAGGCCAGCCTAAGGAAATGGTCACTCAACCTCAAGGTGAAGATTACCGCGGATTTGTCAGGGTCACTAATGCCAGTAAGATATGCCAGAAGTGGACATCGCAAACTCCACATTCCAGTAATAGAACCGCCGAACAGTATCCAGAGATGGGTCTCGGTGTGCATAACTATTGCCGAAAAAACCCAGATTTAGAGCCAAAGGTCCATGTGTATACTTTGGGACCCAGAAATTCGCTGGCAGTATTGTAATGTGGGCCAACCTTGCAAAAGTTGCGACGGAAGCGGACCTAAAAGAAATCGAATTAAAATTTAAAAATCAAGATTTTTGCTTTTTTTTAAACTAAAGTTGACTTTTTTCATTTAGAGAGTACACCTTTAACTTAAGTTATTCACATTTAACAATATTGAATTTAAGCCTATGGTGACGTCATTAATCATTATTGTGTATTTTCATAGCATTATAGTGCGATTTTTATTCATGTCACTGCATTAAACAAAGTTTTCGGCGTTCGCGAAGCTGATGAGAGGTCTGTATTGTATCCAGGAAAATCATATACAACTTTTATTGGACGTGGATTTGGCCAAATGTTGACATTGAATAATACCTGAAACCATGCCATCTATAAATGATTTAAACGTGATTTATTGGTATGAATCGATCGGCACTATATATAAGGAAGTATCCCTATACTAAAAGTACCAGATGAGTTTCTATGGCCATTGGAGTATTCCTTGCAGAAAAAAATTCCAGATTTATCCGACAAATGTACACAACGGTACAGCAATAATGGAAGCTACCATGTTTATTCCATGTGGTCTATTATAACGTGCATGCAATACCGAACAGAAGCCAAAAATATATCCGTGACTTCAGCAAGTTTGCCACAAGCCTATCCTTGTGAATCTTGTATGGCCACACAAGGATAGGAGCGAAAGTTCGTTTAGAATTTTCATGGCAAACAAAATACATTTTTTTAAAAAAACCTCAGTGCTTGAGAAAGCAATGTAAAGAGGGGGTTATTTTAGATATCATGGATTAGTACCAACAGTATTGTATA